>VDFB02338372.1:3677248-3735614 GCA_007258455.2 Sequoia sempervirens | reverse complement strand
CAACTTCAAGAATCAAAATTCAAAATTTGGGTAAGTTAAAGAATTCTTGTGGCTACGTTTCATCATTTGATGTTTCTTAAAATCTTATTTTTTCAAACTTTGAAGTTTAGGTTTAGGGTTAAGATGCTTAAGAATTAAGAGAGATTAAGGACTAATAGGGAATTCACAAATTTAACATTGTTGATTGTATCAACATGTCTACCACCAGTAGTAGTACCACTAGAGCAATGTTAGATAAAAAAATGCATTATACAAAATTTCTTAAAACCCCAGGTTTCATTGATGAATACCATGATATTTATGATCCTGAAGCCTATGGTAGGCATACCTAGAACTTATATTTTCATATTAAAATAAGGCTTCAAAGAAAATTCAAGTTAATAGTTTCAGTGCACCGTGGGTAAGTGGATTAGGGCACATGATATTATATGAGGTTTTCCCTTGCCCAAAATTTTTCATGGTCTGTGCCCTAAATTATGATGATAACAAAAGATAAATTGTTAATAGAGATAGCAAAGAAGAATTGTTATCCATTGATGCAGAAGAACTTGGAAAAGTTTTGGCCTTGGGGTTTACAACTCAAGAATTTGGAAATGTCCACATTGACCTAGAAAAGCTTGCTAGTGATTATGAAGCAGTGGATGAAAAGGAGAAAAAATATTTTTTAAATAGAATAGTTCAGGATAGAAACAAATTGAAAGGTGATCATAAGCCTCCTTATGATTTGGACATTTTTAAACCATGGGCTCAGGATACTATTTCCATGCTAGCATTTTTCCTCAGACTGGATAGCAATTTGGAAGTGGGTGCAAGCCTCCTTGAAATGGTATATAATATCCATTATCATGTTCCACATGTCAAATATAATTTTATTGGGCACATTGTAGAATCCATGCATAAACAATTTTTAATGATTAAAGGAGGTTCTACCAAGACATTTAGGTTCACAACCTACTTGTGCTATCTTTTTCTATTCAAATTTAGAGGAATGTTTCAAACCAACAACCTTCAGATTCAACCCTATAGTAATGTTCAAGAAAAGAAAATGGCTCCACTTCCAGTATATGAATGGACCATTGTGATAAGGATGTATGATTCTCGAAAGAACTACAGACATTTTATAGAATAATTTTTGGATCCATTGCATCAAGAAATTACAAATATTCCAATGCCTAGATTGCCTATGTCATGTAGAAACTGCATTCAACTAGCAAAATAAATACAATTGCTTGATTGGTACTTAATGGAAGAATATATTGTGCTAATACTTTATGGATCTCAGAAGTACAACCATACAAACTTACAATACATGTGACATAAAGGGTTTTTGCTTTGGAATATGTAAGGTAGATGCAAAGTATAGATGAAAGACACTTTACCAGTTAGGGAAAGAAGACCTTATTTCCTTCTTTACCTTTTTCATGTGGAGGGATCACATTTGAGAGAAAAGAATTTAGTGTGGCACATGATCTTTTGATTTTTTTTTATTTTGATGCTATCTATCACTGGTAGTATGATCCATGTGACACCATTAAATCAATTATTGTGCTCAATAAGAATGTTGGAAGTAGAATTCAACATTTTAAAGTAAACCTTTACTTGAAAACTTGAGAAACAAGGATTCTTGGGATGAGGTCAAAGTAGCAATGGAGAAAAGTGTTGCTAAGAATGGTATTTCTTTTGAACAATTGTTACCAAAAATTATGGAATTGCATCAAAAGAAAATTAGGAGGTACAACAAATTTTATGAAAAAAGTCATAAACCATCTAGTAGAGTAAAAATGCCAGATTCTCTAGAGAAGGAAGTTACAATAAAAAATTGGTCACAATAAAAAATTACTTCCTTTCGGTCTATGAGGAAGGAGCTAGGTGATCCAAGAGATCTTGTAGAGTATGGAGATAATGAAGAAGATCTCAAGTTTAGAAAATTATGGAATATAGAGCATCCAAATGAACGAGAAGATGAAGAAAGTGATGATGAATCTAATGGTGATAGGGAAGAAGAAAGCCATGTCAATTTCAAACTTGGTTTAAGTGAGGCCACAAAAGAAGCATTTACTAGAGGAGCAGCCATAGCTAAATAAATGGGTTATGAAGGTGGTCTTTTGGGGTCCCAAAGAAAAGGCCCTTTGATGATAATAGATGTAGAGCATAAAAAACCAGTTGATAAATATGGCCTTGGGGTTGGAGGTGAAAAATTAGACCTGGGGTATATAGGTCAATTTTTTAGAGCTTCAAGTTCAAATCCTCATCCTTATGGTCAGACACAATCACAACTAGGACATGCCCATGGTGGAGGGCTTAGTACAACTGGCACTGCCTCTGGTGGTGATGGTATGGGTAGTAGTACTAGTAGTGGTCAACATGAGCTACAACAAAAAATTACACACAAGAGGACAACAACACAATATTCCACAGAAACACCAGGTGATCAAGGCATACAAAAGAGGCAAAGGATTTTGACAGGTCCAACTCCAAGTCACACTACCAGTGGATCCATCACAAAGGAGTTATTTCCAGGCTTCTAGGAACTCCCCCAATGCAGTTAGTTTGGCTATGAAATCATTAGTAAATACAAGTACTCCGATTCCTTTTCCATTCAAGCATTCCATTGTTCTTGCATCCCCGGGTTTTGATTACATTGAAGAGTTTAAAAAGAAATCAAAATTGAATAAAAAATAAAAGAAGCAAATGATGGAGAGTGCGCCTGCTCTAACTTCATAGCTCGCAACAACCATGGTATTACCCACATTTGACACAAGTAAAGAAATCATGGAGTACACAATTCTTGTTCCCACAGTTCAAAACAAACCAACAAATCAGATAGCTCCATCTGAATTCGAGGTGAACAATTTTCAATTGGCTTTTTCTAGACTCAGAAATACTGAAAAAATTAATGTATCAAAGAAGAACAATGAATTGGTGTACACATCATTGCTAAAGAAAGATAGAGAGAAAAAAATGGTGTAGACTCAAATTGAAAAGTTACAGGTATACCTAGCAAATGAGAAAGCAAAGAGGAAAGCAACAAATAACAAGAGCAATGAATTAGAAAAAAGAATTATTTTTTTTCCTCTACATCAACAAGCATAGGGATAAGAAGAATGAGACTACAATGAATGAACTGAAACAAAGGCTAGATGAAAGCAACAAGAAATATGATGAGGGTAAATCCACTTCAAAAAAATTAAGACTAAGTATTGCAAATGGAAATACACAGTGGGAACAAAAATTGGAGAAGGAGAGAAAAATAAATGAAAGACTGGAGGCAGAGCTGATGGAAGCAAAAAATGAAATTAAGTCTTGTCAAAATAAGTTATCTGCATTTTGCAGAGAAACAATGAGGCATATGAAACAAAAGATTTAGGATGAAATAATGCAGGGGATTGATCATTTGTGTGACATGTTTCAATTTATTGATGCTATTAGACAACATCATAATAAGCTCATCAAATATTTAAAGGACAACAAAAATGTTTTGGCATTAGAGAAATCAACAAATCAAATTAAACAAACAATCTACAAAGCCAGTGACAATGTTTTGAAATCAAAAGGGATTACTAATCAACTTGCTACATCAATGACGTTGTCATCTGTCATTGAAAAGTGTTTGAGAATGTGTGAAACAAAGGAATATATTTGCATTTGGTTGTAGAAAAGATAATGAAGGTGGATGAAAAGGTAAGGAACTTCATAGAGCTTGGTTTTCCAGAGGATTTTGACATAAATGAACGATTCATTGGAAAGAATGATTTTAGAAAGAAGATGGAGGATGCAATGAAGATTGATTTGGACCAGTTTCCTTAAAACCCAGATGTGGTGACCTATTTGGATTTCGTCAAACCATTGCTAACCCTGAATACAAAATTGACTGAAGAATCCAAGACAAGTTCCAATTTGAATCATGAATTGTTGACAAATATTCAAGTCAAAAAACATCAGTTAGAACAAATTAAAATTCCAACACCTGAAGAGTGGAAGTTGCTAGAAAAGGTGATGCCGTGATTTAATTTTTGATAATATGAGTTTCCAAGTTCTAAATCAACTTTGTTTAGAGTTGTCTTTGAGCAAGATTTTGCATTGCCAATGCCTCTATGTATTCCTTCATGTGATAATCAATTTAAAAGCTCAAATTTAGACTTCAGTAATGTGTTGATGTTCAATTATCTATATTATTTATTATATCATTTGAAGAAAAAGTCTAGTAGTGGTTTCAACTTCTAGATACACTTTAAATGATTTTTGATGTTCATTGTTATATATGCTACTAATACTATTGTTAATATGTTATTAATCTAATAAGTATTGAGTTGATTGATGAATCATTGAGTACATGCTTAAGTTTTACTTTGAACACAATTAAAATATGAACTACAAGGTGATTTTAATTCTAGGAATCCATAATCTTAGTGAAATTACATTACAATTCACACATCAATACTCAATCTCCATGACTAATTAGCATATCCACTAAACATTTATATGAATTCATGCTTTAATCAAGGTAATTTAATTGGTTCATTAAACCAAAGCCAAAATTAAAACATACATCAATGCATAATATTAATGACAAAGAAGATTAGTGAAAGGTATGTGCAGGATCATGATGGGCCAAAAAGTGGCAATATGATGGGTATTTGTAGGGTATGTGGCTGACAACTTTTTTTTTACCCAAAATTGATGAGATGAAAAGGGTTTTTAAAGGAGATTCTCAACTTTCCACCAATATAAATTATTCTTTACTTTGAATTTAATAAATAATTATTATTCATTTTCTATTTGATTTATGACTAAATTCTTGATTGATAGGTTGATTGAAAAACATCTATAGCTTTCAAACAATATCATATTTTTGAATCCAAAACATGTTTCACATTCGATGCTTCACATACTATAAGAATAAAAAAAATGAATTTCATGAAGTTTTGACCAAATTAAGGTGGTTAGATGTGCGAGTTTTTATATTTTTAAAAAGTTGTAATAAAAAAATCATAATTAATTATTTACTTAGAAAAAAATTTAAAAAAAAATGCATCACATTGGGACATGAGTCCTCTACCTATGTCTAAAATTTTATAAAAAAAATATTATCATTTTATTGTGGTTAGGGTGGTTAGATAGACACATACTTCTTATTTTTTCCCTGAAATTTAAGTACTATTGCATTGAAATTTCAAATTTTCACCATATATATATATATAAACCTAGTAGTTTAGAAACTACATTCAATTTTCTACAGATTCTATTCTTACATATTTTTGAAATAATATAGATAACTTATTCAAATTTTTACGTCAAGTTGCCTAATTATGATTTTTCTGAATTTTTTGCCACTTAAGGGCCTATTTTTTCCATGATCAACATCAACATCAAAAGATAATTGATCAAATTTCATTAATAATTCATGTAAAATGTTACAGCTGGAGAGATGATATAGATATACTCAAAATAAGGGAGCAAAACAAGCTTAGTCGCTAGTCCTCCGAGTTTTATAGCCTTGTCGTGGAGTTCTAAATTTTCATAACTTCCCGATTCCTCGACTTGGTTCACTTTGTTGAGAAACCGAGTTGCAAGTATTTTAGACCTAACATTTGAGTTTGAGTTATGGTGTGTGGATTTATTCTACTTTTTCTGAGTATTTTGTCATGGATTATCAATTATTGGAATTGGAATGATGGATTTTTGGTTAGTTTCATTGTTGTTGTTACTATCACTCAAAGTGGTAGTTTTGGTGCTTTTCCTCACCTTAGTCGCTAGTCCTTAGAGTTTTATAACCTTTTCACGGAGCTCTAAATTTTCATAACTTCTCAATTCCCTGACTTGGTTGATGGTTCACTTTGTTGAGTTGCAAGTCTTTCTTGGTCATCTTTCTAGTCAGTGGGGTTTGGAAATTTTTGAAACTTTAGACTTTGGTTCTAAGGTTCTAAGTTTCAGCAACCACATGACATTATGGAATTATCTTGCCTTAACCTTTCAAGGGTGTTGTCATATGACACCTCATTGAATGCTATGCACAAACTAATGTAAAATATAAAATACAATATAAAATATAATATATCACAATTTCATGGAATACAACATAAAATATCATCAACTACAGTTTGACCTTGGAATATGATTCATGAAGTGCAATATCAAATAAAATAGCATGAAGTACAATGATTCACAATTTCATTAAATACAATATAAAATATCATCAACTATAGTATGGAACAATGGAAATTGATCTTGGGATCCATGAAGTGTAGTATAAATACCTAAAAGCTACTAATTCTCTTCCATTTCCCAAACAGACTCGAGGTCCTCAAATTGACATTCATCATCGGATAAAGTAAAAGAGTTGTCTTGAATTTTATTCCAAGTCTGCTCTTCATTTTCTTTGGCCTGTGTCTCAAATTCAACATTCATTGTGTCATTTTTTTCAATGTCATCTTTCCCAGTCCCATTGCCATTGCTAGTGCCACCAGTACCAGCCTTTGGAATTGGAGTGTTGCATAGCCCAGTCCCTCTTCTTTCACATGTGGACCTCTAGATTGCGAGTGCCCTTTCAAAAGGAAAATTTCTAACACTATACGCAGTTCCTTTCATCCTCAAGCATTTTTCCAAATTATTGTCTAGTTTGTTTCTTAACTTTGATTTCAAAAACCCTGATGTGTTGAAAACTCTCTCATCCTCCACCAACCCCAATATCATTGTTTGACATAAATCATCAAGTTTGAAATATTCTGATATTGAACCACACAATATTTCACTTTGAGCTAAGTTTGGCCAAACCTTTTTTATTGATCCCGATTCAAAGGCCTTGTCCTTTCCCATGGATTTATACTGGTCCTTCATAGCTGTTGCAAAAATCCTACATTGTTTTCTAAGCTTAGCTTCATCTAAAATTCCTTCTATTTTCTACTCATTGTATGTTATAGTTTTTGAAAATTGTTCGATCAAGATTTTTACCTGAGCATGAAAATATTTTTGGTTATCTCAGTTTTCCCAAAATTGAGGATACATAATACTCATGGCTTCAAGTATTTCATGTCGAGGGAATCTTTCATGAATCTTTGAGGACAGAGATTTTGCAATTTCCTTCAAATTATCACCAACAGATTTAACAATGCCTTTAAAATCTTCCTCGTTAACAACTACTTCTTTCCTAGAGCGCATGACTATCTTACATTGGTATATTTTTATCTCATATCCAGGTACACAGATACATAAGTGATCACTTGCATTAAACTGTAAATAATTATTAGGATCATTCAAATTAGTAATTTTCTGCCACGTGAAATAATTTGTGCCAGCTTGTGTTAGATCTAGATATAGATGATCAAGGGCCAAGCATGTATGTTTACGTAGATTGGCATATTCATTAATATACATAGTTATTTCTTGGGATTTCTTCACAAGCTCATCACATCCATGTGGAGAAGACTAGTTAAAGTCAAGAGTGTCTCTATATCACTTAACCTATGTAAGAGGTTAGGAGCTTTGTCTATTGTGCTACGATTTTTGTACATCACTCCAATCAAGGATTGACATTTTGAAAGAAATCGTTATGTTGGTCCATGCAGGGAGATCCATCTAGTATCAACATCCTTGAGAAGCTTGTTTCTTGGTGTTATTCCCTCAGCAAAATTTTGAAATTATGTGAAACGTTTAGGACTTCGGTAGAAGTATGCATGGATCTTGCAGACTAGATTTTTGACTTTTGATACTATAGTAAACTTGCTTACAATTTTGAATGCTAAATTCATTCTATGGCCTATGCAGTGAATGCAAAGCATGTATGGTTCACAAGTAGTTTGTAACCTTGTGCAAACACCGGTCCTTTGACCTTGCATCACTACAGCTCCATTAGCTCCTACACACACCAAATTTTTCACAATTTTCAACTCATCAATACCTGCAATTTCATTCAAATATTTCTTGACTTGTTCAAATATATTTTGTGATGTTGAGTTGTCCTTCATTTTATGAACATAGAGAAGATGAGCTTGGTGAACATTTTGTTGTACAATATACAAATGCATATAGACCCAAGAAGTATTGTCTACCGCAGTAACTTCATCAAAAGATAATGCAATGAAATTTGACTCTTTTACTTTATCCTTTAAATCTTCCTTTTCCATTGCAACAAGAAAAATTTCCCATTCCCATCCAATGTTTACTAACCAATGTGAGTAGGGATAGTGAAGAACATTCAAATATGATAATAAACTAGAATATTCTAGGTAGTCTATCATAGGACACCCTCTAGACAAAATATGAAAACAACACTCATCTAAACACTTTTTGATAGATTTGCTGCTTCCATTGCTTTTCCAAATTGAGCCTCAAGTGTACCTTTACATGTAACAAGCTTCAAATTTTTTTGGTGATGCTCTTCATAATCTGCGGCATACCTAACATGAAGATATTTTTCCTTTGATTTCCATTGTACGACTGATTGTTCCTTTCCATCTATGATTTTTTTTTCATAAAATTTACTGATATGATTTTCTATAGTGTCAATATTTAGCTACAACATCTTGTCTCTTCCACATTTCCAAGTACAAATCATACATTTGGCCAATGCTTCTTTTTCAATATCATTTGTTTTCCCCACTGGTTCAATGAATGGGTACTTTGACAACCAACCAAGTTGAAGATTCCTTGTCATTTCCCACTCGTGCCTCCTTTCTAGTTTATTTTTCCTTTTCTAGCTACCAACATCATCATCCTCATCCAAGTCAATTATCTCGTTCTGGCTAACCGGCCAAAGGGTATCCCTTGGAACATCTTCTGCAGTATTTCCATCCTGATTTGATACATTTTTATTTAAATCAATAACAATCTCAACTTAACCTTCTGATGGCGGTGATGTATTGTGAATGCTACTAATATTTTGTGGAAGAGTTGATGACGTAGCTCTATCTTGACTTGATGGATCAAAATCTTTGGCAATTCCAAAGTAAGACTGTATGGTATGTCTAAGTTTTTGGTGTTTTGATGGCCTCCCAGTCTCTTCACCACCCTAAGAAGTGACAAGAGTCTCTTCACCACCATGAGGAGTGGTAGGAGTCTCTTCACCACCCTAAGGAGCGACAAGAACCTTACCACCCTGAGGAGCAACAAGAGTCTCTTCACCACCCCGAGGAGTGGCAGGAGCCTTACCCTTGCTACTCGAGTCACTTGACATATTGATCTCTGATTCACTCGACATATTCATCTCTCACTTCAAATAAAAATTGGAAAAAATGTCTTCTTGTTTAAGGATAGAGAATAATAATATAGATCCCATTCCCTACTCAATATCATCTTTAAGATTGAAGCAAGAATCGAAAAGAGATAAAGAAAACTTATTATTATAACTAATAACACTATGAAGAAATGATCACTCACCTTTAAGTCTACGTTTTTAGCTTTTTCTAACTTCTGAATCGAGAAGTATAACTTCATAACTGAACAAAATGTGTAAGAATAAATGACACTTTCAATTGTATTTATATCAATCCATGATTCCATAGCTGGAAAATTTTGCGGTATTTTTAAATGGTATATTAAAAATTTGGTGAATCCCACGTGCTTATACAATGGTATGTTGTAATTTTCAAGGCTAAATGTGTCCTCAAATGTAATTATTTTTTAATGTTATTGGAGAAATAGGTCCTCATAAGCAACAATTTATAAATTTTAATTGGTGAAATGGGTCTTCACAAGTAACTAATTGTAAATTTTAATTGGCAAAATGGGTCAAGATACAATGTTGTTTTAATAGTATTGGTGAATATGTAAGTGTTTTATTAAATGCTTTTAGGATCTTAGGTGAAAATCTTAGTTGGTCCAATTGAAATGCGTAGTTTGACAATGGAATTTTTTTTGCTTAAATATGCCTCATAAAAAACTCATTGGCGAATGGACATGCATTGGACATATAGTTCATAAAATTTGGACGATTTGGACACCCTGTTGGGTGTCAGAAATTTGCCAATTTTGAATTGGCCGATTCCTAGAATTCACCAATTAGCGAAGATTCACCACTAAAGTTTTCCCTGATAAGGTTTTATATTCTTCATGCAAGGAACAAGTTGTGTTTGAAAGACCCTCTTTCAAGAATATTTTTTCTTCAAAGTTGGTTAGGTCACACATTGGTTGTCATCTTCAATCCCCTTTGGTGAATATGAAGGTGCTAGAAATCATGGAGAATGACCAAATTGATGCCGTAAAGGATCCCCTTGCAAGGTTAAAAGAAAACTCGATACTATGAGCTCTTAATGATAGCAGTTTTCCACAATCCATAGAGATTAGTTGCAAAGTTTCTAATTAGATTGTGTGAGTTTATTTTCCATCAACGTTTTGGATCACACTTTGTGATCCATCATTAGGATGAAGCAGAGAGCATAAGGAAAAAATGAATAGGTTGCAGACCAAGCAATGCATAAAAAGAATGAAATAAGGAGGGGTAGGGGTACCTGAGAAATGAAGCACAATTAAGGTGAAGGAGGATCAAAGAGAAAGAAACCAAAACAACGAAAAGATCTAATAGAAGAGAAAAACCAAATAGAAGAAAAATAAGAGGAAGATAATTAAAAGAAAAGAATGAAAAAGATATGGCTAATTAAAAATAAGAAAGAAGGTTTAATTGATAAATGCAATAAAACCAAAAATACAAAAAATAAAACAAAATAACTAGGAAAGAAAATAAAGCCAAAATAAAATAAAAACCAAAAAATGAAAATATAAACAAAAATACTTTAATAAAGAAAAAAGGAATTAAAATAAAAATAAAGCATGAATAAAGAAAATAAGCCTATAAGCAAAAATAAAAGAAGGAAAAGACAACAGAATGAAGAAAAGATTTAAAATAAGAATAAGTAAAAAAGCTAAGCAAGAAAAAAATAAGAAGGTATAATTTTTTTATAAAACTAAAAATACAAAAAGAAAAGAAATAAGATAAAATCAAAATTAAAGAAAAACCAAAGGAAGAAACAAGATAATAAAATTCAATAAATTTAAATCCAGAGAATTAAAAAGATCTAGAAGACTGAGGAAAGTTAATAAAATGAAGAAAAATGAAAGAAATAAATGCAAAATTATATAAAAAAAGTAAAAAGGTAAATAAATCCAAAGAAAAGATATCACTTAAGCGAATAAAGGACAATTAAACATTAAAGGAAAATAAAAATAATAAAAGAAAGAAGAGAAAAATAAAGACAAAGGTAGGCACAAAAGAATATAAGAGAAAGAAACACAAAATAAAATTCAAAAAATAAAAAGAAAGAAAAATTAAAAGAATTAAATAGAAACCGGACAAACAAAGAGAAAGGAAATCAAAAGAAGAAATAAGAGAAACCATATATATATGGTTTCTCTTATTTCTTCTTTTGATTTCCTTTCTCTTTGTTTGTCCGGTTTCTATTTAATTCTTTTAATTTTTCTTTATATATATATAAGGAAAGAAAAAAGAAAAGAAAAGGAAACAAAGGAGGGAGATAAGAATAAAATAAAATAAGAAAGAAACCAATCAATAAAATAAAAATGAAAAGAGTAAATAGTAAGAATGAAAAAGAAGAGGAATCAATAAAAAATAACATTATATATAATAATGTAAGCAAAAAAAAAAAACCAAACTAAGAAAAATAAGATAAAGACAATTAAAACTAACAAGAAAATCAAAAATCAAAGAGGAAACACAAAATTAGAAAATAAACACAAACAAATGAAAAAATGAAAAGGAAAGCACTCAAAACAAAAGGACATGAACAAAAAGGAAACAAATGACCATCAAGCAAGGAGGAGAAATGAAGAAAGGGGAAGAACTGCCTAAAGCCAAAGCACAGAGAGAAAGAAGGAAAGAAGGAAGAGGGACCGAGCAAAACAAAGAAAGATAAGAGAGGTCTAAAGATGGCTTTTTAGGTTGGCTAACAAAGGATGCTAGGAAATACTTAAACTCCAACCCTCATTGTGATTGAGTTTTTGAGGATGATTGTGGATTTTAATGGCTTCTTTGAGCTTCCTCTTGAAGAAATTGTCTTCTTTGAACAAAATTTGGGTGTTTTCAACACAAATATGATGCTTGGTGGATGCAGAATGGTTGGCCAAGGAATAATTGAGGACTCGCTCATGCCTAATGTCGACACAATGCTCTTTGATTTTGGTGCTGATAGAACATCTAGTTTCACCCATGTAAGGCGTGCCACATGAGAAAACAATCTTATAGACTCGAGAGTCAAGGAGGAAGTCTTTGGAGTCTTTAAGAGAAGGGATCCCCCTTTTCAAGGTTGAGAGTCTTTGGAGGCTTTGAATTGGAAAAGAAACTCACCTTGTCTTGGTTGAAGGCCTTGGTGATTTGCTTGCTAGAATAGATGTTGGAAAAGAAACTATGAGCTCTCTAAAAGAGTTTTCTCCTTCAACTAATGGAAAAACTTTCCATTCCAGTCATCCCCCTCTTTTGAGGCCTTTAGTGAAGTTTGGTTTCAAATCACCTTGATTTTCTACTAGGTTTTGTGGTTGGTTTTGGATTCTTTTCAAAACTAGCCCCAGTTCTTTGCTTCGATCAAAAGAATTTGCTAGTCTTTGTTGTCCCTTTTGTTTTTGTGGGTTTCTATCTCTTTTTAGGAGACAAGTTTTGTTTCCCTTTGGAATATTTTTTTGGGTCTAGGCCTTGTCCATTTCCTTGTTGATCTCATTGTAAAAGGTTTTGGGGTCCTTTCAAAACCCATCACCATTTCATAGCTCCAGTTAAAAATGCTTATCTTAGTCAAAACATAATTTATTAATATTGATAATTATTTGAAAAATACCACAGATGTATAGGAAGCCTCCACTGAAATATTTTTTTAATTTTCTATTAAGCAATGTGGTTTATAGTAACATCATATTTATTTCAAAATAATATATACATTAATTTTATGTCATATTCATACCCAATTATAGTATCGTCTATATAATATGAACATATGTTACAAAAATTTTGACCAAGACATTCAAAAGAAAAGAACAATGCATATTATAACAACATTAAAATACATAAATATCATTAATATGCCCTAGTAAATGTCAATGCATAATTATAACCTAGTTATCAAAGGAGATGAATATGACATATTAATGAGATTGAATACAAGGTGATTTTGTTTGGTATGTCAAATGGGACATGTTTGTATTTTATTGGTGCCTAATTTGGACTAGTTGACATTAAATAAGTATATGCATGCACCTATATGCATATATATTTAGTGAAATAAATGCATCTCTTTATGCATAAAAAAAAATTCTAGCTAATTATTCATGAAGTTGAAAATATTTTTCTTCAATTATATATATTATTTCTTAGCTTCAGTAATTTTTATTATAACCTAATCATTAGACGAGGTGGAATGTGACATATTGATTGAATCTAATGTGTTTTTGTAACTATGTGGAAAGAGACATGTCTATATTCTTAATGTATTTATGTATGATAGACGAGGCTTCAAAACACATTAAGGGAGGCTCAATGATTTGATAGTTTCTCAAGATCTTGTATCCAAAACAACTTATCACCAACTGATAAGCTTACATTAATATTGGGAACTATGATACATAGTTTATCAAAGAAACAAACCAAGTCACTCTTAGAATAAAGTCAAAATTATTTTTTAAGATATCACGCCTACACAAATGGAAAATGAGGACCAAAATAATGAAAGTGAAACCAAAATCTAATAGGTAGTTGGATACCTTCTCTAGTAGGAGTCTTTAAACAATGTGTTTTCCTCAAGAATCTTTGAGATTTGAAACAAACCAAGCCATAGTTTTTCAAACTTCCCATGATTGGCCTTTTTATTGTGAGCTTTATCCCAATAAAGGACTAGGTCAGAGATTTGAAATGAATTAACTTGGGAATGTCGATCAAACCTTGCCACTTAACCACACCCTAATGTTTGGTGAATTTTTCAATAACATCACGTGTTTCCTCTAGATAGAGAATTTGAGTAAGGTGGACCTCTAATTTGTCCGATTCATCATCATAATACTCATTAATAAACTACAAGGTGGGGATTTTTAGCTACATTGGAAAAAGTGCTCCAAACCATAGACCAAATGATAAAGAGATGTCCCTAAGGTAGCTTTTTTGTTAGTACAATTTTCCCAAAGGGTGAATCTTAATTGAGTATACCAATCTTTAAGTTTTTTTCAAGGAACTTGTGGATAATAGTCAATAGGATTTTGTTTGTGGACTTGGCTAAACCATTACTCTAAGGATAGTAATTAGATGAAAATTTTAAAACAATCCCATAATCAAAGGCCCAATTTGAAAAATTTAATGATGCAAATGTTGGACCATTATCATAAAATACTATAAAAGGACAACCAAAATAGGTAATTATACACTCTTCAATGAATTTGATTGCTACCTCAATAGTACATTGTTTACATGCTACAACTTTAGTCCATCTAGTGCAACAATAAATAGCGGTTAGGATATACCTATATCTCATAGAATAAGGAGGTCTGATTATACGAATAAAGTCGAGTCCCCACTGTGTGAAGGGACGTACCTCTACCATAGGCTGGAGTGGCATTACAACATATTTTTATTTGGTTGCAGCTATTTGACAGACATGCCACACATGTACATGCATATGTGTATTATGGAAAAGAGTTTCCCAATACTATCCTACCCTTAGAATGTGGTGGACAGTAGCAAATATTGAACCATGATATGTTCTAAACATATCATGAAAACCACTTAAAATAGTAGAAGATTCACTTTTTTCTAGGAACCTCAAGTAGATACCTTCATGATTCTTTTTATATAACACATATCCCTTAAGCATGAAGTTATTACTCCTAAATTGCAGGGAATGCCTTTAAATAACACTTAAATGAGGACACTATTGATAAAGCAAATAGAAAGTGATATCATTATACCAAGCATCCAAAGAAACATATTTGAGATTATACCGGTGTGCAAAATGTTTTGGGTCTATTTTAGCCATTATACACATCAATGCTTGTCCTTGAACTAATTTCATGGGTTATATTTCCAAATCAAATTCTTGTAATATTGTTACACATTTCCCTTGATACTCACCAAGTTCATTTTTCATAAGTAAAACTTTTACCGCTAAATGAAGCATAATTGTAAAAATCTTACTTCTAAAAATATAATTCTAAAAATTCTCTACTACCCTCACCAAGGCATACATTTCTCTATGTTTGGGTATTTGAGCTCAATATATTTTAAAGGTATACTCATAAAGGCAATAGGATGTTCATCACTAGGTTCTTTCTTTTGTGTGATAATTGTAGCACATGTGTGCTTAGATGAGAAGGAATAAATGTAGAAACATAGCATATAATTGAGACTAACAAGCACTAGAGCATCAATAATAGCTTGCTTAATCTCTTCAAAGGATATCTTAGCATCTAGATTCCATTCAATCTTCACATCTTGTCTTAACATAACATTGATTAGTCTCACATTATCTAGAAAACCCATAATAAATTTCCAAACAAAAGTGATCCTCCCAAAATATGACTTAAGTTCTTTCTTACATGTTGGAGGCTGAATTTTAAGAATGGCCTACACTTGTTCAAGATCAATAAAAATAGATAATTCTGAAATAACATGTCCTAAGAGCCTATCCTCAGTTACACTAAAAATGCACTTCTTTTGGTTAAGTGAGATGCCATATTCCCTACATGTCTGAAAAACTTTGCACAAATCTAAAACATGATCCTCCCTATTCTTTGATAAAATGGTCAAATCATTCATGTAAATAATTATGAACTTACCAACCAATTCCTTGAACGAGATATCCATATCTCTTTGGAAGGTGGCTCCTATATTGATTAGATCAAATGGCATTCTTTTGTATGTAAATATACCCCTTTGTAGTGAAAGTTGTTTTCAATCTATCTTCTCACTCAACCATCACCTGATTGTATCTTAAGTACCCATCTAAGAAATACATCATCTAGGATCCATTAAAAATTTGTAGGACTTCATCCAATGATGGTAAGGGATAATTATCTTTCTATTTAATGCTTGGTTGATGTTCAGGAAGTCAACACACAAGATAATCTCACCATTATTTTTCATAACTGGGACCAAATTTTCTACCCATGTGGAATGACACACAAGAAATATTATCCTTGCTAAGAGTAACTTCTAAACTTATTTATAAATCAATGACTCTAATAATGCATAGATAGGTCATTGTTATTGTCTAAAAGGATTGACTTTAGACTTAAAAGAAATGGTATACATAATAATGGAGGTATCATAAGTTTTGAGGTCTTCATAACTCCAAGCTATAACATCCTGATATAACTTAAGTGCTCTAACTATACCTTCTTTCTCCTTTGTAGTATAGATTTTACTAATAAAAACATTCTTGATGTCTTCAATTGTACCTATATTATGAGTATCACACTTACCTCCTACTGATTTTGTTTTCTATCCTTTGAAACTCAATTGGTCTAGATCAAAAATATGCTCAAGTTGAGCCATACCTTGGAGAATTATATTTTTTTTCAAATTAATTACACCTTCAATATTGATCTTTACCTCTTCGAAGTCTGCTTCATCTATAATCTAGGATCTACAAATACATTTGAAATAGAAATGAAATCTAATATATTATTATCATCCTCAAATACTTAAAAATTAGTGACATTGCCAAGAACAAATGGTGTCAAGGTGACTTAAATCATGGAATTCTTTAGTCTAGACAATGATAGCAGCTATAATGTACTAGTAGCTCAAGTGCTAGATCATTACTATTGTGATTTTTCCATAAAGGAATTGGTTGAATATTGAAAGCATCAAAAATCTCAATCATATCCCATAAACAATGTCGGTAACTTGTCAGTCTCTTGTCATGACAATGTGGATATTTCTTGTGAACCTACTTAATGACTAATTTAGAATCACCAAAAAAAAATAATTCCTTGGCCCTTTTTTGAATGGCCATAAGAAGTCCATGCATTAATGCTTCATATTCTACAATATTATTAATACAAAAAATTGTAATCTATGGGTGGCAAAGAAATTTTTCCTAGTGGGACTAATCAATCAAAGCCAAACCTGACACCCTATTTAGATTTCAAACCATCAAATCTCAAATTCTAGAACTTGCTACTATCCTTGTTTTTCAAATAACTATTATTTTATCTTATAGCTTCATCATTTTGACATTTTGAACTATGTAACTCCTTGGAAGAAGGGATCACCTAACTCAAAATTTATTTTATTGTTTGGGGTCATTGAAATGATGTTTGATTTGGTCTATTGTAGTTTGATGTAAAGAACATTTGGCTTTTGAGTGTGAGGCGTTGTGGATTCTGCACCAACAAGGTAGCAAAAAATCTTCTATGTTACCTTTCCCCCCAAGTTTAGCTGATTTATAATACATTTGGAAATGAAATCCCAAAAACTTTCAAACATCCCTTCTTCATTATCAAAAGTAGTATCTTCATTTGTTTCTATGAAAACCTCTATACTATTAGGAACTTTCCTCAAATCCATTTTTAGTGTATCCATACTATGTACCATCATTATTTCTTCTATTCAAAGAACTTCAGGAGCATACATTCCAAGATCAACTTTAGAGAATAATATTTCATTGTTTTGATTATATTTAGTGATCATATGTTTCATTCTCAGTTCTCTCTATCTTGATCTGATTTGTTATTCCTTTCCATGGGATCCACATGTGAGAGAAGTTTATTTCCACCTAACCATTAAGAGTCTTGGAATAATCTCTACTTCATAACATACCATACATATTGGGGATATCAACCACTTGAATGTTGATCATGTGTTGTGCATGGGGATTAAAAGCAAGTTGTATATGAATACAATTTAATTCTCCTACCATGTTGACTTCCATCTTATCTAACTGAGTAACCTTTCTTGTGGATTTGGTGGGAGATAGACCCAATTCTTTACATACAATGAGGGGCATGACATTGGTTGAAGCTCCCAAATCCATCAAGCAATTATGAATATTTTTACCAAATATACACAAAGTTAGAAAAAAGGGTGGGGATTCCCTTTTATCCCTATATATTCATCAGATTGTTTGCTTGAGAAACATGAGCCTTATCCTTCCCTATTTTTTGGGGATATTTTTTTGCATGTTCATTAGATGGCCCCTCAAGCTTAGCTAGTTCTTGAATACAATTAAATAAAGTATTCCTTACTTCTAGGACTTTTAATAATTCATGAATAGAAAGAATCACCATCATTTTCTTCAATTCGTCAGAAACATACTATCCCATCTGTATGATTTTGTTTTGGGTAGATATTCTTTTGTAAGGAATTTTATAGGCCCTTTGGCAAGTGCTAGATTATTACTAGCATCTGGATCTGGGCGGACTTGAAGACTATTTGGAGGGGTGGAAGTAGTGAAAGGAAACTTATGCTAGGATTGTTTCTTTTGAGGTTATACAATCCCTTATACTACTTGTCATAACTCAATTTTATTACATAGTTATCATAATATGGTAAATTGAATTATTGAAGAAATTCAACTAAATATTAAATGGAGACTTTGGAATATTCAAAAATTGAATGAAAGAAGTTAACTGATGTTGACTTTGTGAATGTTTGAAAATTATTTTATATGTCATCAAGAATTGAACATTACTAATCAATTTGCAAGTGCAAGTTTGTGTAGTTGTAGGGTAACAGGTTGAAGGACAAGAACATGGTTGAAGTAGGATTGTTTAGCTAGATCGAATGGTAAGCCAGTTGGAATATGGGTGCACACACCACAAATGACATGAAGATTTTCATTTGAACTGATTTTCATATATAAGAGTGAAATTTTTCTAATTGGAATTATTTTAGTGCTTGAAAATGAATGGTTTGTAGATTAAATTGTGTATTCAAACTTTGTGATTTGACAGAAATGAAAACAAGCATTTGTAAAGAAAAATATTTTCTTTACTATAGAAATATATATAAAGATGCTCGAAATGAAAATTCAGGCTCCTGACCTTAAATGATAATGTATGAAACCTATAAGCCATTCCCAAACAAGCAACTTGTATGTGATTGCATATATATATACATATATATACAGTATGTAAATAAAAAACATACATATACATATATATATACACACACACACACATATTATTCAAATACATGGAAGTGTGAATGAAATCATTTAAACACATATAGATTACATATATATATACATACATACATATTAACATACATATGCATATTCAAATTCATCTTTGAATTTGAAATTTATAACCGATACATTATGAATCGAATTGTGGAATCAATGAAAATTCATAAGGAAGCTGCACGATGGACGTGGCTTGCTGAAATCATAAAGATGATATTCAATTTGAAGGCTGGTGGCAATGGCAGGGAAAAAGCCATAATGAAAGAACCTAGCCACATGCAAAAGGAGTGGTTACCATTTTAGTATGAATAGTAGTGGAAGAAAAGAGAGAAGTGATTTGGGAAAGAATCGACAACAACAAGGAAAAACTAGAGTAGAGTACATAGGGGTGGAAAAATCAGAGGAAAGACTCGTCCAAAAAGGCTCGACTATAGAGGTAATTCATTTTATTTTGAATCAATATCGATTACACCATCTTTATTTCCATGCTAAGCTTGTGATTGTTATTGCATTCAATGGAAACTAGTAGCACAGTAACATGAATAATTTTTTGTTTGTATGTCAGCCTAAGCCGATGGTAACATTTAGTGACCACCCTCTAGGATCGCATGGCCTATGGCTTGCTCTTTCTTAGTCTTAGAATGGAGCCTTATCAACTAGTTTTCTATGCTAACTGAGGCATTGAATCCCCTTAAGATGTGATTGTTATGTTAGTTCGTATGGTAATGTAAGCCACATTGTGGCTATCAAACAATCTTGTCTCGATCAATGCATGCATACCCTTTGTGTCTAAATTCTGTAGAGGTTCACATATCGAACCTACAAAGAGGATATAATCTTCTATACTATCTTTAAGTGTATTGAATACATGTTTCATTTTCAAATGTGTCAGGCCGATAATGGAAAGGGGAAAAAATGTCCATTGTTGAGTAATGTGGAAGCCATAATTGCATAAAGAGGAATGCCCCTCAATTTTAAGAACCAATAGAATGTATAAGTTTGGGCTTCATTGTAGCCTTGTAAGGAATCGATCCTTATGATCGATAAGATTAATTTTTTGAATAACACTCAAATTTTAGTCTACATGATGTATATCGATGCATGCGTTATGGGATAAGCCTGAATTCCCATAAGGGAAATATCAAATGTAACTTTTGAGGTTAAGAAAGAAACCACCTAACCATTGGAATGGGTTGAACCTAGAGCAACCATAGTTTTATTGTAGCCTAAAATGGCACGAGTATTGTTTGAACCTAAAGTTTCTAAGCCTTCATTTACTGAAGTATTAGCTTAAGTATTTCATCCACAAGCATGTCGAACATAGATTTATTTATACTATTAAGTTGCTTATTGAATTTTCAATAATGAAAGTCCTTATGTAATAATAGGGCTATTTGGTTGTTTATTTTCAGATCATAGTGGAAAATCCATTCTATTGCTAAATAGAGAACAATTACTTGTAAATGACCCTTTAGCATGTAAGCAACTTGAGATCAACAAGTAGAGGAAACTACATTTTTCTTGTCTTTAACTATAATTGTTTAGTTTGAAACAATAATATGTTGATGTAAACAATGGTTATTCTTTTGTAAACAACACTGTTCTATCAAAATTTATCCTTGCTCACTAAACTATTTAATTTGTAAACAACTTGTTTTATGACTATTTAGTAGAGAAAAGTAGAGGAAACTACTTGTTTTATGATCCTTTAGCATGTAAGTAGCTTGAGATCAACAAGTAGACAAAACTACATTTTTCTTGTATTTAAGTGTAACTGTTTAGTTTGAAACAATAATATGTTGATGTAAACGGTGGTTATTCTTTTGTAAATGGAAATGTTCTGTCAAAATTTATCCTTTCTCGCTAAACTATTTCATTTGTAAACAACTTGTTTTATGACTATTTAGTAGAGAAAAGTACTTGTTCTGTTCAAATAATGAATGTTCATATGTAAACAACTTGTTTTATGACTGTTTAGTAGGAAACAATGCTTTTTATGTTCAAACAATGAATTTTCATATGTAAACAACTTGTTTTATGACTGTTTAGTAGGAAACAATACTTGTTTTGTTCAAACAATGAATGTTCATATATAAAAAACTTGTTTTATGACTGTTTAGTAGGAAACAGTGCTTGTTTTGTTCAAACAATGAATGTTCATATGTAAACAACTTGTTTTATGACTGTTTAGTAGGAAACAGTGCTTGTTCTGTTCAAACAATGAATGTTCATATGTAAATAACTTGTTTTATGGCTGTTTAGTAGGAAACAGTGCTTGTTTTGTTCAAACAATGAATGCTCATATATAAATAGCTTGTTTTATGACTGTTTAGTAGGAAACAATACTTGTTATGTTCAAACAATGAATGCCCATATGTAAACAACTAGTTTTATGACTGTTTAGTAGGAAACGATACTTGTTCTGTTAAGACAATGAATGTTCTTATTAAAACAACAATGATAGAATATCATAGTTGAAGAATGCAATAACAATATGTATGAAACTGTTAGCATAGACTTGATCTGATTTCTTTTTTTTTGACAAAGATACATCAAATGGAATACTATTTTGGGATTGCAATATGAATTAATGATTATTTCAGAATGTATGCACAAACTAACATAAGTAGGAACATATATGTGTATGCACATAGACTTCATGTATGTACATACACATACTTGTGGCATACCTTTTGTTTTTAGTATATTTTAAAAGGAAAATGCTTAAGATGATAAGTAGAAAATAGTCACAAGAAAGATATGATTGATGTATTACTCTGTGAATCATAAATATGATTTCAGTTTAGAGTATAATTTAGTATTATGTTTCTTCTTTTGAAGACATTTGTGAAACCTATAAGCCATTCCAAAACAAGCAACTTGTATGTGATTGCATATATAAATAAATAAATATATATATACATGCATATATACGTGTATGTAAATCAAACACATATATATACATATATATATATATATATATCCATATATACAAATATATATATATATATATATATACATCATTCAATTACATGGAAGTGTGAATGAAATCATTTAAATGCATATAGATATATAACTATATAAGTATATATATACAACTATATATATATATTTATAAACGATACATTATTAATCAGACTATGGAATCAATGAAAAATCATAAGTTAGTTGCACGATGGATGTGGCCTATTGGAATCATAAAGACAATATTCAATTTGAAGGTTGGCAGCTATGGCGGGGAAAAAGCCATAATGAAATCACCTAGTCAGATGCAAAAGGAGTGGTTACCATTTTAGTATGAATAGTAGTGGAAGAAAAGAGAGAAGTGATTTGGGAAAGAATCTACAAGAAGGGAAAAGTAGAGTAGACTACATAGGGGTGGAAAAATTAGAGGAAAGCCTCATCCAAAAAGGCTCGACTATAGAGGTAATTCATTTTCTTTTGAATCAATATCAATTAGACTATCTTTATTTCCATGCTAAGCTTGTGATTGTTACTACATTTGATGAAAATTGATAGCATAGTAACATGCATAATTTTTTGTCTGTGTGTCGGCCTAAGCCAATGGTAACATTTAGTGACCACCCTTTGGGATTGTATGGCCTATGACCTACTCTTGCTTAGTCTTATAATGGAGCCTTATTGGATAGTTTTCTATGCTAACCAAGGCACCAAATTCCCTTAAGATGTGATTGTTATGTTAGTTCACATGGTAATATAAGCCACATTGTGGCTATTGGACAATCTTGTGCCGATCGATGCGTACCCTTTTGTGTTTGAATTCTGTAGAGGTTCACATACCAAACCTACAAAGAGGATATAATCCTTTGTACTATCTTTAAATGTATTGACCGTGTTTCATTTTCAAATGTGTTGCCTTCCATTATCGGCCTAGGGGAAAAAATGTCCATTGTTGAGTAATGTGGAAGCCAAAATTGCATAAAGAGGAACACCCCTCAATTTTAAGAACCAATAAAATGTATAAGTTTGAGCTTCATTGTAGCCTTGTAACTTGAATTGATCCTCATGATCAATAAGATTATTCTTGAAGATCACTCAGATTTGAGTCTACATGATGTATATTACTGCATGCTTTATGGGATAAGCCACAATGCCCATAAGGGCAATATCAAATGTAACTTTTGAGGTTAAGAAAGAAACCACCCAACCATTTGTAATGGGTTGAACCCAGAGAAACTATAGTTTTATTACAACTTGAAAAGGCGCAAGTATTGTTTGAACCTAAAGTTTATAAGCCAAGTCATTTACTGAAGTATTAGCTCAAGTATTTCATTGATAAGCATGTTAAACATATATTTCTTTATACTATTAAGTTTCTTATCGAATTTCTAGTATTGAAAGTCCTTATGTAAGAATAGGGCTATTTGGTTGTTTATTTTCAGATCATAGTGGAAAATCCATTTTGTTGCTAAACAAAGAACAATTACTTGTAAATGATCCTTTATCATGTAAGTAGCTTGAGATCAGCAAATAGAGGAAATAACATTTTTCTTGTCTTTAAGTGTAATTGTTTAGTCTGAAATAGTAATATGTTGATGTAAATGGTGGTTATTCTTTTGCAAACGACACTATTCTGTCAAAATTTATCCTTGCTCAATAAACTATTTCATATGTAAACAACTTGTTTTATGACTGTTTAGTAGGAAACAATACTTGTTCTATTCAAACAATGAATGTTCATATGTAAACAATTTGTTTTATGACTGTTTAGTAGGAAACAGTACTTGTTTTGTTCAAACAATGAATGTTCATAAGTAAACAACTTGTTTTATGACTGTTTAGTAGGAAACAATGCTTGTTATGATCAAACTATGAATGTTCATATGTAAGCAACTTGTTTTATGACTGTTTAGTAGGAAACAACACTTGTTCTCTTCAAACAATGAATGTTCATATGTAAATAGCTACTTTTTATGATTGTTTAGTAGGAAACATTACTTTTTTTAAGAGAATGAATGTTCTTATGAAAACAACAATGATAGATATCACAGTTGAGGAATGCAATAACAATATGTATGAAAACGTTAGCATAGACTTGATCTGATTTCTTATTTTTTAAATGATATCAAGTTTCCACAATCCATATCGATTAATGTTACAACCCATTTCTGGATTAGATTGCGTGAGTTTTTTGTATAAACGTTTTAGATCACACTCCATGATCCATCATTAGGATGAAAGAGCTCAAGGAGAAAAATAATTTTTTTTGACAAAGATAAATGGAATACTATTTTGAGATTGCAATCTGAATTAATGATTATTTCAAAATGTATGCACAAAATTTAAGATAAGTAGGCACATATATGTGTATGCACATAGACTTCTTCTATGTACATACACATACTTGTGACATACCTTCTATTATTTTTAGTACATTTTAAAAGGAGAATGCTTAAGATGATAAGTAGAAAATAGTCATAAGAAAGATATGATTGATTGTTGTATACTCTATGAATCATAAATCTGATTTAGTTTAGAGTATAATTTAGTCTTCTATTTCTTCTTTTGAAGATATTTGTGAAAGAATGTTTTAAATACTTGAATAGAACAGTGATACCTTAGTTGACTAGAGCACATATGGGTAGTTTCTGCTAGAGGGTAGATAGTTGTTATAGTAGAAATTTACCTTTTGGGATGGGTGATGAAATGGAGTTAAGAGGGTATATGTTTGCTTTACCAAAACCTATCATTTTTTGTTGTTACAACACACTTATTATTCTTGTCCAAGTAATATAGTTCATTATGTATGTATGAATAAACTCTGTGATTTCACTCTCTGCCATTCCTAGCATAGATCTTGCACTTTTCTTTTCTAACTTGTAAATAGAAATTGCATGTTGATGTATGGGAACACACCAGATTCCACCTTGTATATTGTTCTCTTGTTAAAATTTTCATGCAGGGTTGGGCATTCTTCAAGTCAAAAGAATTCTGGGGAAGCGTAAGCTTCATGGTTTGGCGGTAATGCGCTTCAACCATGTTCTCATCCACCAATGGAGGTGAGCATCAAGGAGAACCTTAGTTGTTCACAAGACTATTATAGTATAAGATGTAACTTGATGTAAAGCATTTCGTACTTGATGTAATGTGTACAATGTAATGACTTTGCATGGCCTAGGAGCCAAGTCAAACTTAATATCGTAAATTGACTTTTTAAGTGAATATAAGAATCTTTAACTCATTTTAAATGGACATGTGTAGCTATGATTGACTTTAGCCTCTAGATATTCCTTTTTAATTTGGATTATATACATGTGTCATTTACAATAATATTAATTAAGTAATAATTTCAAATGGGTTATTACATTACTAGAATTCCTACACATTCTCTTGTTCATTAGAGACTGGTCCTAAACCGAACAAATTTTCAAAGTTTCTTCACATTGGGATTCATTTTCCTACTACCTAGGAAAATAATAGTTATTCAAGACCATTACTAAATCATAAGTTGAAGATGGTACAATTCCTTTTCTATAAGAACTAGGCACATCTTGTGATTATAATTCTATACTTCTTTCTAAAATATGTTGGGAGTGATCTAAAAGTCATGAAAATTCAACTCAAAATGTTGGTTAGTGTTGTGTAGTCTGCACCAATTTGACATAGCAGCTTCAACCAACTATACCCTTCCTAGAGGCTTGTTACCTGGGTCAACAAATGCATCTAGGGGAGACAAAACTCCTCCATTGCTCAACCCAGTATTCCAGACTTTGTTCTGCCTCTAGTAACCTTGATTTTGGCCTTGGTTCTGATTCTAACTAGAATTGGACTAAAAATTCCTCTAGGTGTTTTGTAGATAATTGTTCTAGTTACAAAGATGAGTTACCTCAGGAGTAAGCTTTTTCATCTATTTTATTGGCTCCTTGATATCATCTTTTCCTTTATCCTCTTTAATTTTATTAGCTTCAACATGTTTTTGCTAAGGAAGATGTGAAGGAGGAGCCTCTAAGATGGGAACTCCTGGATGAATGACCATAGCTCTAGTGGGCATGGGAATGGGATCAAGTGTTGGAGTGTGATGATCTAGCTCTTGATTGATTCTATACTTTTTTTGAGGCATTCTAGGGGTGCTGATATGATTTAATGGAACTACCCCCGATTGACCCAATTCTATATCAACTTTGATAGCTTTAATGTAGGCATCATTAAGAGAGGGAGGTGGAGGATTAGCTCTCATGAAAAATACTGATGTAAGATTATTTAAAGCTAAATAGTAAACCTATCTTGTTGAAAGATCAGGAAGATAAGGATCTTGAAGATAGGTATCTACTTTCTGAATTTTTTTATTAAAATCATTGATACACATTATCTTGTTTCTTCACTTCCAAAAATTGTTAGTATAGATTTGTAGGTTCTATAGGGATTTCAAATCTATCCAAGAAATTAATCTTCATGAGATACCATGAATTGATTGATTTGGCTAGCAGATGGATGAATTAATAAAATTCTTCTTCTCGTAGGTAATATGGGAATAACTAGAAAGCCACATCCTCACATTGGATCTACCAATTATGCATTGTCTCTTTAAAGACTTTGCTATGCTTCTCTATATTCCTATTTGGATCATTAACATTGAATTTTGAAAAAAATTATCTAGATTTATGGGCATGTCATGATATGCATTGAAGTGAATGGGAGAAGGATTATTAGATATCCAATTCATCAATAGAATTGCAGGTGGAGTGATTGGATGAGCTTGATATAGAGCCATTGTGGGAAAATGCAATGGTGCTAAT
Source organism: Sequoia sempervirens (assembly GCA_007258455.2). Classification (NCBI taxonomy): domain Eukaryota; kingdom Viridiplantae; phylum Streptophyta; class Pinopsida; order Cupressales; family Cupressaceae; genus Sequoia; species Sequoia sempervirens. Next base: position 3,708,751 of record VDFB02338372.1, on the reverse strand, counting down.
GAAGACCACCCACCTATCTTAGCCCTCTGGGATATGGTAGGAAATACTAACTCAAAGAACTATCCCTGATTAGGAGTGGCTCTAAGTACTCTCTTAAACTTTTTAGGAGAGATAGAGAGAGCCTATATGCTCTAACTTTAAGAAAAAGTTTAGGCCCTCCTTCTAGCATCAGTTCTATTGATGAGTATTTTTACACATCACAATACAGATACAACATGGATTTTTTTCTCTCTCTTGAATGGAAATATACCTTCTAAGACTTCAAAAATATTACTCCAAGGCTTTGATAGTGAGATCTTCAACTTGCAAAAATGACTTAGTGGTTTTACTATTTTTTTTTTTTTAAAAGGGGCCTTACAATATCCTAGTTGGAACTTCGATAATAGGGATTTGAGTAATTTTGTAGTTAGAATAAAACCTTAGCTAGATTTCCAAATCTAAGATTTAAAAATAGGCATATGATATTTGCAATATAGGTTATTCTTTCCTTCCTACACTAACTTAAATCTTCAAATAAATTCAAATGATGGGATGAGAACAAATCAAGCTAAGAAACCATACGAACAATGACAATAATGATTCAGTGTTGTAAATAGATGGATCCCTCATAAAACTAATCCCTTCTTAATAAAAAATTAACTCACAACACCACAAGAATAGTGTAATCTTAAAAGATAATGAAATATTTTTAGATTATGAGAATTCATATAAGTACCCAATTCTAGTACAATTTAAATAAATCTTCACAATTGAACTAAAAAAAATAGGGTTCAGACTAACCATACAAAGTAACTTACAATCAACAAATCACAAATGGTATGAACCAGAGATCTATCAAATATATTCACACTTCATGATTATCATAATTGAACTTTATCTAGTATTGAAGAAATGAAGCACACAAAAATAAGAAACCACAAGTAGAACACTAGAATTCAATGTTTTTCTTGTATTTATTTCAAAATGTTTTGATTGCAACTCTTGTTCAACCCTTTTACAATTAGATAAGACTACCCTTTTATAGAAAAGACCAATAAAACCTAAGTCGAAATAAATGGTAGAAATTATCTTAACACCAAGGGAAAAGATTATATTTGCATTTAATATTTGGAGTGCATTAAATATTTGTTACATATTCTTCATCCATCTCCAACTAAAATCTACTAAAAATGTACCTAGGGATGTAAAAGTAAATTATATTATAATATTTTCACTAAATTACATTTACAACATCTTAAGAAATTTAGGGCACAAAATTCCAAAAATATTGAACTAGAAAGCATCCAAAATATCTAGTTGGCATATCACAAAAAATGGCCATCAGTTACACTCCTTCCTTCTTAATTTTCCTTCATGGAAAACTTTACAAAAGTTGTTAAGGCTGAAGTAACTTCATCATTAGGTGGACCTATAGTATCATGAATTTTGTAACATTTCTTTTGTATTGATCAATCAACTAATGATGTAGGGCCATATATGGAGGCTTTTGATTGATAAAGCTCTAGGATTTTATAAAAAATTGGGTAATATCATCCATAAATAGTTCATTCATAGGATCCTTATGGATCAACAACTTCCACTGTAGAAACAAGTATCACTATTTCCTTGCGGAACTTGAGGGCATGCATCAAGTAATGAGGCTCCTCGACTAGTTCTTTATGTAGGATAACTTGTCTTACCAACACCTCATTAGGAAGTTTCTTAATGTCTTCTAGTTTGGGAAATACCAAACCATGGTATTTATCATTTTTGTTGCAATTTTCTACCAATTTACCTACTTCTTTGAGGACAAGAAAATTGTTATGTACATATATAATAGTGTCAATTATTTTATTACCACTATAAAAAATGTGCTTCATCCAACCCTAAGTGGATTGGACCCATGACTAACCTCATCTTTTGATAGCACAATTAGAGTTATTATTTTACCTGACTCACTCTAAATGGGAGTCATTAAATATTGGACAAAAACAATGAACTCAACCACTTGAGACTTCAACTCAACCTTGGTCGCTTTATCTTTATTCATTCTCTTCAAAATATTAGAGATAGATCCTTGTAAGTCCTCCATATCTTGTGCTCAACTTTTAGGCCCCAAATTAATAGTTGAAACACTAAAATACTCAAGAAAAATTGCCTTATTATATTTATCTGTAGTAGGGGTGGCCACATGTAGGATCCTAGATCTTGAGGCATCCTTGGTCATTTGTGACCTTATTTTTCCCTTTTTCTTTTCCTTAGGCCACTGTATTCTACTCAAAATTGCCTCTAGGACCAACTTAGGAACCTCAATGATTGGTCTTTTATTCTTGATCTACTCATATAACCAATATGTAGGGACTACAACATATTAGGGGATTCTAATTTCTAAGGAGGAGGAGTCTCCTTTTAAACATTCTCTACCTAAAAATTCTCCTCTTGCATCACTGGTTGATCTATCTCAAGCCTAGGGCTAAGAATGTCCTCTACAATGTTCACTTCTTCTTGGCATGTTGATTGCTCAGGCTTTGGTCTAGGAATATCTTATGTAGTTTTCTAATTTTTTGATCTAGCTTATCTTGTGTAGGTGTAATTGATGCATCTTCCATTGAAGCTAAAAATACCATTCCTTCCCTCTCTTGTTCCTATGATTCTTCCAATATTTTTCCACACTCTCCATATAAGAAGGCCTTAATGTTTCTCTTGAGGAAGATGGATAAATATTTTGTGCCAATTGGTTTAACAATGATAGTTTGACTTGAGAGAGCATTATGACAACCACCTCGTTTGGCATGTTGGAAAGGTGAGCTATGAATAATTGTGGAAGTTCAAGAGAGGTAGGAGGAAGAGAAGTAGAAGGAATGGTAGAAATGGTGAATTAGGGAGATAAGATGTAACATACTCACTCATACTACAAAGTAAATACTTAAGTTTTCACCATAGAAGTAAATAGAAGCAACTACTTAAAAGTAGGAATATAACTTTTTTGCTTTTTCATTCATCAATTATTGCACATGATCAAATATGGAAGTACAATTTTTTTTTTAAATTTTACCTACATTAAATTTCAACTTGAAAATGAGATATAACCTTTCAAATACAATTCACACATGATAAACTCTCAAGTATACAAGTTTACATATTACAATATAGTTACAAGGACAATTCTTTCATATTTGAAAAATGTTTCTATTTTACAAGCCTTGGTGTTTTCATGTACAAGAGGGAGAGCATCACCCAAGCCCTTTGCCTCCAACCATAAACAAGCAGTCTCCCACACACCTTCTAAATGGAAGTGGTCCTACCCTTCATGAAGAGTAAAGACTAAGGAACCCACAAGTATGCCATTTGAGTTTCTAGTGTTGTGTCCTACATAACCAATCAATCATACAAATTTAGACATCTCTAACTAAGTATGACTAATCTAACTAGATATGCAATCTAGATCATGGTGAACCAAATAATGCAAGAAAATACTCTTGCGTTACTTTAGCCAAAGTTTTGAATCATATCAAACACTTCCTTAAGAAGTGAATTCGTATGTTCACATACTTCTTAACTCGAGTTGGAAACCACCTTGACCTAAGTTTTAACACATAATTAACTGTTTAACTTACTTGAATAACTTTCCTTAAGGATATTTAATCATAAAATAATAATAACTCACTAAGTCGGTAAATGACTAGGATGGAAATGTTTTCCTAACTTTGAAAACCCAAGTTACAGTCTCGTAATGACTTGGGACTTGACAACTGCCACTTGTTCAAGTACTTACATTCAACCATGAGAGTAAACTACTCTCATATTTTCATGCACATGTGATTTATCATGATAACAATTGTCATGGACTCGAGACGTTTGGTCTCACATTTAAGGTATTGACTACTTATTCTCATATGTATTTCATTATAAACTAATATATGTTTATATATATCAAACTAAAATTATTCTCTATCTGAGAAAATGGTATAAACCATTCATTATAACACAACAAAAAAAATATCTTTCTATTCTATTGGTCATCTCTAAATGGAAGAAAAAAAATTTAAGTTCTTGTTTCAACTAGAAATTAGACTATTCTTCCTCTATTTTAACTTGTATTAATCTTCAAAATGAAAACTAATCTTCCTTTTTTAAAAAAACTAGAAATTATAAAAATAAAACTAAGAGTTTACACAGTAATAAAAAATATTACACATGTCTAAGTTATTCTTTCTCTGTTTTGCACTTGAGCTCGAAAAATTATAGTTATAGTGATTTGCACAACTTTCCTAAAAAAATCAGCTTGCAATGTTGAAGAAAAACTCGGACTTGTTACAAAATACCTTCAAAAAAATACTAAGAACTAACCAAAAAAAACACAGCCTCTTCTCTAAATAGATAATTATCTCTATTTATGATTCAAATACTACACTTAATCACACAACAATCAAAGCTCCAAACATAAATATCTCTCTCTAGCTCATTGGCATTACAAAAATAAATAAAATAAAAGAATTATTCTCCTTTAGTTGTTGCTCTCACACTATAAATCAAAAGTTATTCACAATGCATTTTAGAATGGTAACAATTCAACATGCCCTACTTGTTTCCTCCCTCTTGTTATTGTGAATTTTCTACTACCCTGAAGGTGCTATTAACCAGTTAGTTATTCCTATTCCTTATGTACAAAAAATTAAACTCTTAGCTGGAAAGAATGAACAAAAATAAAATAGCACCGTTCACCAATCTTAATTTGCAGCGGAGAATAAAAGAAATTGAAAAACACAGATAACACAACACAAATCATTTTTGGACAAACGTCCCTGGAAAAACCCCAATCTGGGGAAAACTAGTTTGATAACTTTATTATCAAATCTGCAATTGAGAATGATTACAATAGTTTGTTTAATACTGGAAATTCAGGCACTCTTCATCTGCCACTATTCGAACCTCCCTCTGAAACTCAGAAGCTAGAAGCTTTACTTCTTAATTACTGCTGAAAAACTTTTCTGGTGTCATCCCCTGAAGACTCAATCGTTCCAGATTAGAAAAGAAGAAGAAAACTAGAATCCTCGACTCCCTTTTATAATCTCTCATTCAGAAGTGAATGGCCACGAATGAAAGTTGAAGAGACCCAATCGGTGGTTAAGACTAACTAGAGGACTTCCACAATCTTCTTAAGGAAAATGATTGACCTTCTGCATTCCTCTGTGTTCCTAGCCTTAGTGACACCTTTTAAAACTAGAACACTTGTCCAAGCTACAATGTTTAACACTCCCTCTTAGCGAGGAAGTGGTTCTCTACAACACCCAACTTATCCCTGAAGAAAATAAACTTCCCTCTATTCAGGGCCTTCGTTAGAATGTCTGCCACTTGCTGATCTATAGACACATAATGTAGTCAAACTGATCCACACTGTACACAATCCCTAATGAAGTGATATCTGATGTCAATATGTTTTGATCGATCATGGAATACTGGATTCTCAGATAACTTAATGCAACTTTGATTATCACAGTAGATAATGGTCAACTTCATCCTCTGACCAAACAATGCCACTAACAATTTTTGAAGCCAAACTGCTTCACAAGTAGCCATGCTTGCTGCCATGTATTCTGCTTCTGCAGAGCTTAATGCAACCGACTTTTGCTTCCTGCTGTACCAAGAAACAACCCCTGATCCAATGCTGAAGCAACACCCTGAGGTGCTTTTCCAGTCTACTACAATACTTGCCCAGTCTGCATCAGTGTAACCTACCAACCTAACACCATCACTTTAAGTATATTTCAATCCATACTCAATCGTACCTCGTAGATATCGCAGCACATGCTTTGCTGCTGTCCAATGTACTCTCTTTGGTTCCACCATGAACTGACTAAGAGTGTTGACAACAAAGCAAATGTCTGGCCTTGTGTTGACCAGATACATGAGAGAGCCAATGAGCTGTCTATATAATGTGGGGTCTACTGCCTCCTGCTTTGATGCATCAATTTTCTTCCAATTAGTTATCATAGGAGTAGGCATGGGTCTACAGTCCAACATCCTAAATTTCTTTAGGATCTCCAAGGTATATTTTCCTTGACCAAGGAAGATTTCTCCATCTAACTGCCACACCTCAAGTCCTAGAAAATAATGCATCAACCCCAAGTCTTTCATTTTGAACTCAGCTGCTAAGTCCCTCTTACAATCTTCTATGAGCCTTGGTGACCCAGTCAAAAAGAGATCATCTACATACAACACAAGAAGTAGTGGTTCATTTCCAACCATAAGATAGTATAGATTTGAATCTGCGTCACTCTTCACAAAGCCCATCTCCTACAAGTAGCTATCAATGCGACCATACCAAGCTCTGGGAGCTTGCTTGAGTCCGTATAATGCTCTTTTTAATTTGCATACATGAGTTTCTCTCCCAAATGTCTCGAAGCCCTCTGGTTGTTAGATGTACACCTCCTCTTCTATGACCAAATTCAAGAACGTCGTCTTGACATCCATCTGATGGATCTGCCATCCCATCTGTGCTACAAGAGAGATCACGGCTCTGATGGAAGTATACCTAGCTACAAGAGCAAACGTCTCCTCATAATCTATTCCCTCTTTCTGAGAGAAACCCTTGGCTACAAATCTGGCTTTATATTTGTTAATGCTGCCATCTGCAGCATGCTTGATTTTTTAGATCCAACGGGAACCAATCACTTTCCTATCCAAGGGTCTAGGTACCACCTCCCAAACATCATTACGCATGATGGAGTCATATTCTTCTACCATAGCGTCCTACCACACTTGGTCTAGTGCATCCTCCTTATAGTTGGAAGGCTTACTGTCTATAAGCTGACTCATCAAAGCCACGTAATCTACATATCTCTTAGGTGGTCTCCTATCCCTGGTGTTTAATTTAGGAGCTCCCATGAGCTCCTGTCCATCTCTCAATGTTTGAAGTTCCTTATGATTCCTATTCCCACTTATAGTGGTTGGAGCTTCAAGCTCAACATGTTGCTGCTCCATATGCTATGAACTTTCCTCAACACTTGCATCTAAATTCTGTGCTTGAAGTTGTTGATCATCTTTTGGAGCTTCTTCTTGTTGACTTTGATTGACTACTGGCAGCGAGATCTCATGAAGGCTTTCTCTTCTAGGAATTTGATGTCCCTTCTCACAACGATCTTCCTGGTTCCTGGAATGTAGATCCTGTATGCCTTAGATGTTTTTTTGTATCCAATGAAATACCCCTTCTCTACAGTAGAGTCTAATTTGGTACGCTTCTCACTGGGAATGTGACAATAAGCGATGCTGCCAAAAATTCTAAAATGACCAACTTCTGGCTTCTTCCCCGTAAATGCCTCCTCGGGTGTCATCTTTCCCAATACTTTGTGTGGAATTCTATTTTGAATGTATACTGCTGTGCTACATGCTTCTGCCCAAAGATGTCTAGGCATGTCTTGATCATATAGCATGGCCCTAGCTACTTCAACTATTGTTCTATTTTTTCATTCTGAGACCCCATTCTGTTGCGGATTATATGGAGTTGTCCACTCTCTCTTGATTCCTTAGTGCAGAAATCTTTGAAAGTTTTCTCAATGTATTCACCCCCATTATCTGTACAAAGAACCTTTATATTCTCTCCTGTAAAATTCTCTACAAGAGCCTTAAACTCTTGGAAGTGACTAAAGACTTCATCTTTTGTCTTCAAGAAGTAAATCCAGGTCTTCTTGGAGAAGTCATCAATAAAGGTTACGAAGTATTCATAACCCCTAAGAGACTTAGTGGACATGGGACCACAAATGTCAGAGTGTATCAACTCTAAAACTCCCTTGGCTCTACTATCACTCCTAGGAAAAGCTGCCTTGGAAAACTTTCCAAGTACGCATCCTTTGCATACATCATCATGTTCTATACTTACTTTTGGAATTCCTATGATAGTCTCCCTAAGCAACTTAAGTGCTTCATGATGAATGTGACCCATCCTTCTATGCCACAACTCTCCCAAATTTCTATTACTGTTGCTACTAGCTAGTGCCATCAGATCTTCAACCTGCAGCTTATATAACTTATTGCTTCTGACTCCAATCTGTTTTGCTGACTTCCAATTCTGATGTTTCAAATACACCTTCTATCCTCAAAAGAGTACATCGTACCCTTTGTCTTAAAGAGTAGATACTGAAATCAAATTCATCCCCATTCCTGGTACATGCAACACATCTGTAATCTGGAGATTCTTGCCTGACTCCCTCTGAACTGTGACTGTTCCTCTCCCAACTGGAGTACACTGGGATTTGTTGGCCATTTGTATCTGGAAGTCTATCTGCTCTACTTTGTAGCTTGAAAAATACTCTCTAACTCCTGTCATGTGACATGATGCCCCACTATCGATGTACCAGACTCTTGTGGTGGTCGAGCTTGATAGGCAAGCTACAAGAGCGAACTCATCTTCAAGTCTTGAAGACAGTTCATCAAAATCTACTGAAGCTACTGTGTGTTGTTTTTTTTCCTTGTCACCCTTCTTTCTATTCGGACATTGACTGACATAGTGTCCATGTTGATCACAGCCAAAGCATTTAATTTTGCTTAAGTCTTTCTTTTTCTTATCTCCCTTCTCTTCTTTGGAGTTAGTCCCTTTGTTCAAGCCTTTCTTGGGTTTTCCCTTTCCTACAAGAGCAACATTTTCATCATCCTCACCCTTCTGGACTTTACTACTGCCTGCATAGACAAGGCTCAACCTGAGCTCTTCTTGAGTAAAATCACTCCAAAGGCAATCCCAGTCAGGTAGGTCATGCCGACCATTAATCACTTGGACAAAGATGCCCCACTGTTTTGAGAACCCATTCAGGGCTATTCTCATGAGCTCATCATCACTTATTTTTTCTCCGACAGCTGCTAACTCATCTTTGACTTGCCTGACCCTGGTGAGGTAATTGACAAATCCTTCTCCCTTGTTTTGTCTGGTGTTTTGTAGCTTCTCTCTAAGAATCAATTTCCTGTTGATAGTGGCACTCTGGAATAGTTTCAGGATTGCATCCCACATCTTTTTGCAGGTATCTAATTCTGCAATATGAGGAACAATGTGATCTTCAACTCCGTCTTGGATATGCCTCACTTTGGCATCCTGCCTACGATAGACTGCTAAATCCTTCGGATCTATGGGTACGGTAACAATGGTTGTTGAAAATTCCTTTAGGTCGTGCTCCTCCAACAACAGTAATATTCTTGATTTCCAGATACCAAAGTTAGCTGAACCATCTAGTCTGTCTTGATCTCTCAAACCAACTGAAGCCATTTTCTGAAACCCACGAACAATAACTTCAATAAATTTTCTGCTCAGAAGAAATCTAACTTTTGTTCTTTATAGCTCTGATACCATGTGAATTTTCTACTACCCTGAAGGTGCTATTAACTAGTTAGTTATTCCTATTCCTTATGTACAAAAAATTAAACTCTTAGCTGGAAAGAATGAATAAAAACAAAATAGCACCGTTCACCAATCTTAATTTGTAGCGGAGAAGAAAAGAAATTGAAAAACACAGATAACACAACACAAATTGTTTTGGACAAACATCCCTGGAAAAACCCCAATCTAGGGAAAACCAGTTTGATAAATTTATTATCAAATCTGCAATTGAGAATGATTACAATAGTTTGCTTAATACTGGCAATTCAGGCACTCTTCATCTGCCACTATTTGAACCTCCCTCTGAAATTAAGAAGTTGGAAGCTTTACTTCTCAATTACTGCTGAAAAACTTTTCTGGTGTCATCCCCTAAAGACTCAATCATTCCAGATCATAAAAGAAGAAAACTAGAATCCTCGACTCCCTTTTATAATCTCTCATTCAGAAGTGAATGGCCATGAATGGAAGTTGAAGAGACCCAATCGGTGGTTAAGACTAACTAGAGGACTTCCACAATCTTCTTAAGGAAAATGATTGACCTTCTGCATTCCTCTGTGTTCCCAGCCTTAGTGACACCTTTTAAGACTATAACACTTGTCCGAGCTACAATGTTTAACACTTAGAACTCAGAAAATGATTAACAATGCAAAGAGAAAGATAAAGAAATAAATTCTTGTCTCTAAATTCACAGGTCACTGACCTTTCTTCAAGCTCACGAAAAAAATTGATATCACAAAGATAATATAGTCATTGCTTATTCAAAAAGAACTGTGAAGTTATAACCATGCAAAAACCAGAGCATCATTAAGAAATGAATTCTTGTCTTTCAAAACCCCTTGCTCTCTCTCCTTTCTCTCCCCAAAGTCTTGATAGTGAATTTAATGCTCAATGAGAAATCCCTTTTCTTTCCCATATCCCTGTGGCTTACTTTCCATCATCATTACGAATAAATTTCTTTAATTTTGGTGCCCAAACAATAATAAAATTGCCTTTCAAAATAGAAACATCGCTCCATATAATGAGGATAAATCTAATAGCTCTTTATGCTCTCCATGCCATGGCTTAAAGTAGACAATAAAAGAAATTTAATTGGTAGTTTAAAATGCAACCAATTTCACTTTGAACTGCCACTTAGTGGCTACAAATATGCAAGGAAAAGATGTTCCTCATACATGGTCATCACTTTGAATTAAATTCCAAACTTTATGCCTTCAATTTTTTTTTTGATTGAGGCTTTTATACCTCTCGAAGCTAGCATTTAATAATTTTTAATTAACTTTATTACTTTTCTTGGCCAATAATAACATTTACATTATATAATATATATATATATATATTCAACTATAAATCATATTGTATATATATCTATATACAGAAATTTGTATATATATTTATATATATTATATATTTATTTATTTATTTAATATAATTTAATAATAACTGATTTGATTTTATATATTTATCAAATTGAAAAATCAAAGAAGCAATATGATTCATATCATATAAATCATTTTATTTTTCCTTTATAAAAATGCATAAACCAAGACTCAACTAGGTTAGACCTAACCTTTTGACTCAACTCAACTTAGCAAAACACACAAAAAATGACTCAACAATAGGATTAGGATAGACCTATGTGAGTCTGCAGGAAAATTCAATTGGTGTAACTTATTATTTTTTTAAGTTTATATTCCTCTCTCTAGTGATACTCTCCCTCTCTCTGGAGAGTAAGGAATTAGTCTTGCATTTCACTTAGAAATCAATCAAATAATTAGTCATTATTAATCACATCATTATCATAATCTTGATTCAATAAAAATAATAATCATCAAAATTAAAATACATTACATTGCATTTAATCTCAACATAATGTTAGATAACATATAATCATCATTAGATATCAAAATGCATTTTAACATAAACAGTTAAAAGTAATTGGTAAAACAAAATCAGGGTGTAACATAGGATGGATGTAGTGGAAGGAAGAGAAGTTTGAGAAGGGGATGAGTCAATGGCAATGGGAGTGATGGAAGGAGTGAGAATGGAAGTGGTGATATCCACTAGGATATCAATGATTTAGGTGGTGAAGAAAAGATGAAAGGAGGAATAGCAGATGTAGAAATGGGAGAAGATGATTGGGGGAGAGAGGTGGAAGGAGTGGGTGAATGAGAATAATCCTTTTTCTCCTCAATAATTTGTTCTAATGATATTGATCCAACCTTTTTGGCTTTCTTGGGTTGGGGATTACTTCCCTTTGAGGTACTAAATTTCCTCTTGTATACCCTCAGCGTGGCAGTGTGCTTCCTTTCTTATTTTATCTTCTTGGCCTTACCCTTAGCCTTAGAAGGAGACCCACTTCCTTCTCAATGGGTTCCTCACTAAGGCCAATTTCTTCATTAGAATGTTTCTCTTCATCAAAAGAACCTTTCTCCTCTTGCACTTTCACATAGGTCAACTCCACCCCTTGTGTAATGAATGCAGAAGCTTGGGCCTCCACCCACCTCTTAGTTCTTCTCAACACCAACTTCGTTATGATGTCAATGTCAATGATCTCCTCTTCAATTTAGTCTAGAAGTGGGATGGGTTGACTTGCCACTTCATTATACTCATCTTCATATAGGACTTTATTATCTTCTTGTATCTGACCCAGGATGAAAAAAAGGCATAGAGACCTGATGTACTCAACAGTTACCCTTGAGTAAGTCCTTTTCCAAACTTCTACATCATCTTGGAAATTTTCCCAAAAGTACTCAATGTCCAACCTATGCCCATGTTTCTTACCCACTTGCTTCTTCATTTTACCAAGGGAGTCAATATTTTCTCTGACTATGGAAATTGAAGCCAAAATTTTCTATCTCCATAATTGAATATTTAGTTGATTGAGTTGAGGGACAAGCATACAAACCTCTCCTAAGTGCCAATGGATATAACACTCCTACTCTATGTTTACTCTTTAATAGTTGGTTTGATGCACAAAGTTTCCTAGTCATCTCCAATATCACTATCTTGTCATTTGGGTATCTTGGAAACCTATAAGGTGCTCCTGAGAATTCCTCCATTATGATTTCTAGGTAAACTTCAAGAATTAGATAAACCAATACCTAAATCTCTTAAGAATCCCCATGGCTAAGGAGGAGAGCTTTCTACTTAAATCTCTCTACAAATTTTAGACTATATATATTATGAAAGCATCACTTATTGAAGTTGAGGGTAACAGTCATACACCCTATGTTCATTGTGGCCAATGCTAATGAGACCCAAGCAAGTTAGTCTCATGTTTCTAAAATTTATAGCAAAAAGCTACACTATATATGAGGTCATATTGAATATAAAAGTCTTCTTCACTATCAAAAATTGATGGTGGATGTTATCACTGATAGTTTGAGCCCATGGGAACATTTTATGTCCAATAAAGATCTCCACCACATAGTAGAACATCCAATTTTTGAATGTGGAAGATGAGATAATTCCCATCACTCTACTCAGGAGAGTGACTAAGTCATTGACTTCAGTAATAAAGTCATTCCCATATAAATTATTTGGAAATTTATTAGTAGAAGCCTTGGGATGTTTCATCCACATTTCATTTACAAATTTCATGTAAGTTTCTAGATCTTGATCAAATATCCCTATGACTTGTTCTCTAGTGGTTAATATCATAGTGAAAAAAGATGGGATCCCAAAGGTCTATGCAATAGAGGCAGTGGAAAGGTCTACTAGCACTCTCCCATCAACAACTATTATCTTGTGGGAAGACTTGTGATAGTGTTCTCTGCCTTCCATTATACGTTTTGGAAATAGTATTGTAAAAGGAAAACCAGTATCTTGGGCTATCCCACTTTGGGCTATCTTCTTTTCCAAGTCTATTTGTTGAACCCCAAAAATTCTCTTTGAATTATTCCATGTCAACATGGCCCAAATTAGTATCCCTAATCATACTCCAACTAGATGTAATTATAGTAGGAGGGTCCACACCTTTGAATTTGTAATTCATTTTTATAGTTCTATCCATGAAACTTAGAAATAAACCACAAATGAGGTACCTAATAGTTCCCAATTGTATCTTTGTAAAATATTACTTAAACAAGTCTTTAAATGATCCAAAATTTTACCATTATTATATATCCATTTAATTACTTGAAACCTTTGAAAGATGTTCACAATAACACCATATAAGAATAACAAACTTTAACACTTGGTTTTTCATTGTGGAATTCTAAAGCATATAAATCTTTGGGGAAAATTGATGCATTCCCCTTCTTTGCAAAAAATATGACCTCTCCAATCTTGCAGAATTTGACAAGTTCCCTCAATCTAAAGTTCATTAGCTAACATCCCTTTGTAGAAAATTAGGGTTCATACTCCTCCAGAGTTAAATTTATGCAAAAACCCCAAAATAAGGTTTCATGCACCCCAAATCTCTGCAAACCAACAATTTACTAAAAATCAACTAGGATCAAACTTTGCAAGAGATTCGCTTCCCAAAAAACCCTATAAAGACTCCTTTTGTGGAAAATGAGCGTAGGAAAACCTAGCAGAGAAATGAGGAGTGGGACAAGTTTGAGTACCCCTCCAAACTCTGCAAAACTTGAGTTTTAGAAAAAAATGACCTAGTTTGATCTTTTGCAAGAAAATGGACTATTTTTGACTTTGCAAAAAAATGACTACATAGCCCGTATTTTCACAAATATGTAAAATTGAGGGAAGAGGAAAATTGCAAATTGATTGTAGAAATATAAAATATGCATGGATAAGATCACAAGACCACTAAATCTATGATCAAACAAATCCCCACAAATTCCAAAAATAGGAAATTCCTCATTTATGGAAAATATGAAGGCTATATGCAAAATCTCAAATTACAGCCTTATACACCAAGAAAAGTAAAACCCTAAGCCTAGTTAATCTCAAGTCATCTGTGACTGGGTGAGAACCACATGCATTTTTGTGAGCCTAGGTTTAAGATGCATGGCAATCAAAATGGCCTAACACTTTGGGAACTTTAAACCCCAAGAGACCAACACCTACATACTAAACCCTAGCCCATGTGAAACTCATACAAAAACAAATACAAACTAATTCATAATGCACATTCAAATGCAAAATTTGACCCTAATACCTAACAATCAAAGAAAACAAACTATATATCCATTCAAAATGCAACTTCCAGGAGGGTTGACATGCTCAACAAAATTTCCCAACCGTTAACATTAAATGCTAATGAACCCTAACCTTATCCATTCAAACAACCAACAAATCAAAGGGGTGAGTGCAGGATCATGGTGGGCCAAATAATGACGATGCGAAAAAATGTGATTTCAATTAGGCAAAATCATGAAAAGCATCTTTGACTTTTTACTTGGGTTGGGTAAAAAGTATATGTTGCTATGGTAAACATCAAAGCAAAATGGATATCCATTATTAACAGATATCCACTTTTTAAAAAGTAAATATCTAATACAAACATATATAGATATTATGAAATTAAAAAAATGGATATTTGATCCAATTGGATATCCATTTTTTGCACAAAACATATATTCATTAAAAGATGTTCATTTAAGTGTTGATGTTTTTCAGAATTTAAAATGATGTCTTCAATTCCTTGTTGCATAGACGGTTGCCATTGCACCAAAAGATCGACCTATTAATGCTCGATACAACCACTAGAATTAATAAATCCATGAGAGGTGGTTAAGCCATGTCACAAACCTAAACGCTGCACTGCACAACACAAAGAGACCAAGGGTGCACACCTTGCAACATTCCTCTTGCTTGGAAACTCTTTTTTACACAATTATAACATTCTTTGTAGTCTTTTCTAAGGATTAACAACTAGACAAAATTTGATATGACATCTTCAATTCCTCTTGCTTGAAAACTCTTTTTGACACAATTATAACATTCTTCGTAGACTTTTCTAAGAGTAAACAACTAGAGGAATTTGAAATGATGTGTTCAAGGAACTCTTTTTTACACAATTCTTCATAGACTTTTCTAATGATTAACAACTAGATCGTGTTTGACATGTAAAAAGGAAACGACCAATCCATTCTAGTCATGATTGAATTTACTAGCCAATTATTTTGAATCAAATATTACAAGTAGAGAATCACATCAAGTTGCCTGTTATAATTTTCGATGTGCTGAGCGTGTGGAAGATGTAAACGATAATCGCCAAAGTCTCATTGACGTGCAGTTATAGTTTTCAAAGTCTCTGAAATGCATGTAATTTTTCGACGTACAGTTATAATTTTCAAAGTCTTTAGATGCATGGAATTTTTTGACGTACAGTTATAATTTTCAAAGTCTCTGAGATGCATGGAATTTTTTGACGTACAGTTGTAATTTTCAAAGTCTCTGAAATGCATGGAATTTGCAATGGCACGTCGAAGTCTTGAGAGTGTCCAAGATGTACTCAAATTCTTAAAACTATAATAATTTTTCTTATGTAAAAAATATGAAGATATATGATTATGATATTGCTATCAGGATTTAATCGTGTAGTTTTCAAGTCAAACTCATTGATCCACTACACGGTTGAATCCTGATAGTAATATCATAATTTGACACACTGTGGAAAATACCTCCTATTTATTAGATGTATGATTTTCAAAGTTTATGGACAGAATTTTGAAACTCTTTGAAATTATAAATTCGTGACAATTAATTTATGAAAATTTACACATCAATTGTACCTCACTTAATCACATCTTTACGTAAAAAAATTGGTGTATTTTTCAGAGAAATCACATTGATTTTCAAGGGTTCAATAATAAAATATGAAATTTCATTTTGTTGTCCTATACTTGTGAAAGAAATATTATGGTTCTAGTAATCAATTCTATCTCAATCAATTCCACTAGTAAATGATGCTTAGTTTGAACTTTCTCATTCTCTTCTCGTATTTTTATGTTTTCACATTGATTTTTATATAATTACAATGGAGAAATTTGCATATTTAGAACATGTTTTATTTAATTGTATGTTTCTTAAGGAATGATATTTAATGTAATTATATATTGGGATAGAAATAATAAGTCAGTCTTAAGTGTGAAAAGATGATAATAACTGAGAAAGATTGATAATGATCTATTTACATTTTTAATATTTTTTTTGGAAAAAACATTTTGAATTATCAATTTAGATTTGACAACCCTTCTTTGAAAAATATTTTTGATTTATCAATATAAATTTTTAACAACGATTCTTTGAAAAATATTTTTAAATTATTGATTTAGATTTTTATCAACCCTTTCAAAAATGTTTTAGGACTGTAGACTAGAATTTTCAAAGCCAGGTTAGATTGGGATAATGCTGAATTTTGAAGTTTCAACACTCTTTGTACAAACGATTTGTATCTATTTTTTCATGTTCAGAGCTATAACTAGAGGTTTTCTTGTACAGGTTCTTTCCTACTGGTATGCTTCCCAAAACCAGTTTTTGTAACCTTTTTTTTATTATATAATAAAATATAATAGTGGCTTGCCACTTTCGCCAAAAAAAAAGAATTAAATAATTAGACAAGTGCATGATTATTAATTAAGAATTTTCAAAATCATATTAATAATTGTGTTGATTAATGGTTACATATAATATATTTTTCAATCGCCATTTAAGTGACCATGTAGGATTCCTCCCTCCCTAAATATTGGCATTCATCTTGGTTCTAGACTCTCCTCCCTTTGGCCATATTTTTCTATGGATGAGTGTGATAATATTTCTTGAATAATTCTAGATAAGAAAAGGAAATTCCCTCCAAGAATTGTAATTAATTTTACTCCTTATGTTTTTGATATCCCGATGATGGATCACAGAGTGTGATCTGAAACATTGATGCAAAAATACAAACACAATCTAATCCAGAAGCACTCAACAATAATTGACGCTATTGTTAAATTGAAAAGTCAATTTTGATTAATATAAATATTATTATCTTTGTTTTGATTGAGTGACATATGATGTTTGAAACTATAAATTGGGTTTTAATTTAATAGATAAATTTGGTCAATTATTAGAACTAAAATTTAAATATGCAGTAGGTAGATAAGCATGTATAGTAGTAATTTCTTCTAACTTGTTTTAGATGATTTTTTAAAGATGTATTGGTGACCATGAAACCGATGTTAAAATTGATAAGTGTCTTATTTTTCTTGTAACTGATAATCATGTGCTTTGTATATAGGTATGTGAGGAATATGATGCTCATGGGTTGGTGTGGATTGTTGGGGAACATCCAACATTGGATAACACATGTGAATCTCTACTCAACTACAATTAAAACTAAATAAATACTTTTCTTTCCTTATTTATGTTTTTTTAGAATTTTAATTTTAATTTTGATGGTTTTAATTAGTAAACATGTAGAGGGATATATCATGATATTAATAAACTATCTGAATTGATTATCCTAAATGATGGAAATATAAAACACAGGCCCAAACCCTTCATGCTTTGATTTTCCAAGTTTATAGATGTCCCCACCTATCCCAATATTATAATAGTCCAAATGATTCTACTAATTGTTTTAAACAAGCATAGAAGAAGTGATTTTGAAATCCATTTTCTTAAATATTTGAGTGTCTAACATTTATTTTAGTTAAGAAAATTTTAACTTTGTAAAGAGTTCAATTTTTTCTCCATTTCTTTCAATGTATTATTTTGTTTTGTTTCAGTATTGATTTATTTTATCATTTTTTTTTTGTCTTGTGTTGCCAATTTGTCTCATAGGATTTGATTATATTTACATTGCATAATGCTTTTAGTTCATCTTTCTAGTCTACAAAGAAATTTGAAATATGATACAAAAAGTGCTTATAGTTTATTAAGCCTATCTAAATTATTTCCAACCTAATGAGCATGCATGACCATTATTTTAATTAGAGCACACTTAGTGACACTTTGTACTTTCTCATTTATCAAGGAGACTTGTTATGAATTTTTGCAATTAGGTTTGTTTTCCTTGATCAATCTTTTTTATATTAATGGTGGTTTGTAATCGGGGCAGTGAGCTTGATTTATTTTGATTGAGTGAAAAAGAAAATTAAAAAGAAGATTGTGATTCAAAAATGAAGAATAAAGTAAATTAAAAATTAAAAAAATGAAGTTGAGAAGAAATGATAGAAAAATTAGATAAACTCAAATTATCTCTATGATTCTAGTATTTCTACTAAGGCTAAGGATGCTCAACAAAATTTTGATTTGTTCATGATTAAGATTATAAATTACTTGATTAAGGTTATGGACACCTACCTAGTAGTAGAGAAATGCTTGACATTATGTGAAAAAATGATTGCTTGTGTCTACCTTATTTTATTTTACATAGCACTAATCCTTATGCATTTAGAAAGGAGTAAAAAAACTCATCCCACCATTTGCATTGATAAATTGAATTTTTTTGGTGTGAATGGATTATATTATCTAGTCAATTCCCTATTATGTCTTATTCACAATATTTTACTTAGATGATGATCACTTTATGTTTCATTATACTAAGATGTGTTTCATATGCTTATGTTTTTCTATGTCACTCCTTGCCCTATATAACCAAGGGGTTCTCATTGTAATCAATCATATTGAATCATATTCATGTACACATTAAAACTTTACATGCTTTGATAGTGTATATTTATTCTTTCATGCTTGGAATCTCTTAATATTCCATTGAAACTCTTAAATATTTGATGGATATCTCCATAACCAAATTGATGCATGGTATAGAGCATTCTATATCAACACTTACATGATATGAAAGCTTGTGGGATTTCTTTTTACTAGTCTTTTTGAGGTATCTAGGTTGTAGAACTCAGTTGCTCTTAAAAATTTGGTATGCTCTTCTCTTACATCATATGATGACTTGGAGAATTATTATTTTTTATATAAATACTATATTTGAGGGGTTTCTCTTTGTTGATTTTTATTGCAAGTTTTTTTCTAGTGTATATTGGTGCAAATCTAAGCTCACAATTGATTTTAGGGTTTCTATGAAAGTCAATTGAGCATTTTATTTTGTCTAAACTAGACATTGAAGGCTAAATATACAAGAGTTTGAACTTAGGAGATGGTTGTTAGACCCTTAAGATAGCTACATTTTTTTAGTATTTAACAATCTTCAAATTCCCACCCTACCATTGCATAGATAAAAGGTGCAAGAACCTAAATATTGACTATCAACTTACATAAAAAAAATACTTTAACCCCAAGCCATTAGAGGAGAATTATCCTCCCTCAACCATATGGATCAAATCATATAGTACATGATATTATCTATGTGATTTGAAAATGATAATGAAATCATACCACCTATGCAAGTAGGTGTCATTGGATGGAGGTATAAAGAAAATATATTTCTTAATCTATGCATGTGCCATAGAGCCATCAACCCTAGCAACCCCCTACCAATGACATCATACCACATTATTAAATAACCCATAGCTAACTGCAACTAATGAGAACCACCTCAAAACTAATCTAATTTTAAATAATAATTTTTATATGAGAATTAGTTTGTTTTCAATTTAAATATGCACAATTTATTTGCATATAGAGTTTTTTGAAATACAATAAGTAATTTTGATATTTCAAGAATATTCTAGTAAATCAAAGCATATTTTAATAGTCAAGTGTGATGAAATTAACATTACATCATCAGATTTTCTCTCTTATCTCACTTCACCATTTTCATATATGATTCTCAAAAGCTTTATTTTTAGTTATATGATTTTTTTTGTGAGCAATCCATTTTTTGGTAAAATTTCATGATCATTATAGTAGAAAATATACTTTTTTAATTTTGGTTTCTATTTCTTCTAGAAATTATATATTGTCACAAGTGTTGTTCAATAGTTCTTATTTTTCTAAACTTTTGGAGCTCCATTTACGCTCATATAGTAACATTTTTTAATTTTTAAAGTGTATATTTTTTTGTACACTGCAGTGGAGTGATGAATTTGATTCCATTCAACAAAAGAAGTTTATTTTCATTTTTATGGATTTTTTTTATGTTTGTGATGTACTAAGATCAAGACCATTCCATTGATCTAACAAGTAGAAATTGTAACCTAACCATGTATAAGGTACTAATATGATATATTTTTAGGGGGGTCTTGATTGTGTGAATTTGTAAGGAAATCTTGTGATTTTGGTAGAATCATTCTCTTGATTAGTATATTGTGTGACTAAATTATATTAGTTTAACATGGCTATTAAAAGACATCTTTTTGCACTTATATTAGAGATATGGAACTATAAATCTTTGAGAGATAGAATCCTAAAAAATTTTAGGTGGATTCATCTTTTTTCTTATCACTATGTGTAAGACCCACCTTATATGTGGCCTTGGAGACATGCCTTATTATTAATAGATGTAAATTAGGTTAGGTAGTTGGAACCTTGTTAAGCTTTGTGTGAGATCCATACATGAGTTAGGAGTCCCACATTTTTATGGAATTATCTTTGAGTTTTAATTCTATTTTATTTCACCAACACCTTATAATCTTCATTATCATATGATGATTATATGAGACTCATTATAAGATTGTGATTGTTGATTAAGTTTTCTTGTGTAGAATGGTTTAATTATTATTTTATATGTATTCTTTAGGAATGAACATGGATGACCATTAGATTCAAACTAATTAATTGATAAGGTTTCAAAATAAGAAAGTGAGTCATATGTAAATCATAGGGTGACTAGTTCAAGAGTTGACACTAATGATTATGTGAATGAAAAAAACCCTTTATCAATGAATAAATTCATCAATGCATCATTATAAAGGATAATTCCATGGTGATTCCAAATAGTGTATACATAATTTCATGAATATAATAATTGCATAAAAAATATATATAGATATATAATATTATACATCTGTAAAATAAGCACATATGTAAAAGAAGTAGCCATGTATACATATAATTTATCTATATGTAAAAAAAATATATCTATGCAAAAAAGTCATGTATGTAGACAACATTATATTTATGTATAAAAAATATATTCTCAACATAGTCATGTAAGCATACAAAAAATGTCACAACATAGACACTATTATGGACTACCATGGAAGAGTCAACAACCCTTTGTTTGTCAAAAAAGTGGAGAAGTGACTTATGGTTATTTCTTTATAACATGTTAATTAGACCTTCTCTCTAAATATTTTTGGATCTTCACCTATAAATACAATCACACAATATATGCATTCATAGAGAAAAATAAAATAGATACTGGAATAAGTTAATATTCTTTTATCATAATCTAATAGTCTACTACAACCATTTGTACTTGCATTCATCCAATTGAATGGTACTTACCTAAAATAATGACAAGTGTGAAGAAAAAAATCAAACTAAAGATGAATACCATTTAAATGTACACAATATGTTGTGGGATAAAGTAAGAAATATAAAATAATATTTATATTAATATACTATTGAAGGAATTGAAGATATAACTATGAAAACAATGCCTACCTTCATTATGCCATGAATATGAGGAGTAGTCTAAACTATTTATATCAATTGAAAATAGAAACATATTATTTCACTAAAACTACCTAATATTATTTACATACATAATGATTAACAATAGTAAAACTTATGAAATGATTTGGATAACAATGTCAAGAATGTGTTGTCTAATGGAGAGGAGTGGGAAGAGGAGATGGGGGATTTGAATTCTAGAGATGATTCAGATGGAGAAGGAGAGGATGCAAAGGACACAGTTGGATCACTACTGGGAGGCAATGGTGACTTGTGGCTAGACTGGTTGTTTTTGTGTTGTTGGGTTGCAACGACTTCGTGCTATTTGCTTCCTTCTTCCAGTCGGGTGGTGTTGGTGTAGAGAAATTTGTTGTCGTCCAATTGGGAGGCACGAAAAATTTGCTTATTCATCAGGATGGGATGGAGGATGTTGTTGTCCCTCTAGTTTCTGTCTACTTTTTGGCCTACCCTTTGCATTTCTTCTTGATGGTTTTGGTTGTGGCCTTTGTGGGGAGCACTTGTTTTTCCTTATAGCTAGTGAGTGTGTGCTTTGGGTTTTCTGAGGAGGTTTGGTTGGATGATGGGATTATTTCTAGTCCTATTGGGTGTAATGGGATGGCTTGGGTGCTCTTTTTTCTGGCCTACTCTCTTTCTGGTTTCTTCTTGGCTTCCCTTAGCCCCTCTCTACTGTCTATTTGGTGGCACCTTTTTAGCGGCTCTTTCCCTGGGTGTTTCATGGTTGCTATTGGTTTCCCTCTTGTGGTCTGGTAGTGCTTCCCATTGGTTGGAACTATGGAGTTTTGTCCTATCTTTGGTTTTGACCGACGTGTTGGGGTATCTTGGGTGTTTAATGGTTTGGCATTCTCTTAGTTTCCTTCTTGTATGGGTTGTTCCCTTTTCCCTCTTGGGTCTTGTTTGCTTCTGGTCTCTTTGAGCTCAGATCTTATGAGTAGTTGTTGGTCTAGTTCTTTGTCTAGGTTGTTTCCAAATTGTGTTCTCTTGGCAGGGTGTTTTTCTAGAATTTTTCCTAAATCCCAGATGTTGTTTCCTCTTGTTGTTGTTTTTTGGCTTATGGTTGGGTTGTTCTTCAAGCTTTTATTGAAAACCCATATGAGTTTTAGCCTAAAATTTGTTATGGTGGCTCTATGGTTGTTATTCGATCTTCTTTTCTTGGTCCACAGTATGGTCCTGGTTTTGCATTTACTGAAGGATGCTCTGATCGCTTGTTTGGCTATTGTGTTTGTTTTGTCCTCAAATTTTATGGAGGTGGATTCCTCTCCTTTTGGGGTGGAGACGGGAGGTGATGGGTTTTGGTTTCCTTAGTTGCTTATCCTATTGAGGCGGATGCTTCTCCTATGGAGGTGGAGGTTGAGGGTGCAGGAGATCTTAGCTAGTGGTGGATTAGCTGGTCGTGACATCCTCTCCATTAGAGGGGAGCTCTCTCCTTTAGAGGTGGAGAATGAGTTGGTTTTATGGTACTAGGTGTTTTTGTGTTGTAGGGAAGCTAAGTTCTTGCAATTTTTTGATGTGTATCTCAAAGCCCCTATTGAGGTGGGGTGTGGGGATATTTTGGTTTTCTTGAGAAATAGGGTCCAATTTGTGTTTTACACCATTTTATTCTTTTTTTTCTTGGATCTAAAATGGATATTCTGAGTATTTGGTTTGTTGATGCTTGGCTAATTCAGGCAATGCTTTGTATTTTTCTAGGATAAAAATGGATCTTCTGAGCAGTTGTTTTGTTGATGCATGGCTGAATTAGGTAGGGCTCAAGTTTATCTAGGGATTTAAGGCTCATGTCAAGACCTACTTGTAAAATGGTTTAAGGCCCCTTCTCTTTGGTTCTTGTTGTTTGCAGCCTGAGTTGTGTTGGCAACACAAGGGTAGAAAACTAAGAGGGGGGGTGAATCAGTTGTCACATAAATTATGCAAATTAAACTTATTCTCAGATATGATAAATAAACATGAAAGCAAAAATCATCACCATATCAAAAATACACATAACACCAAGATTTTTTTATGTGGAAACCCTGTTAGTGGAAAAACCATGGTGGAGGTTAGTACACAAGATTATACCCTATTAAAAGTATAAAAGAAATATAAATGGGGAATGCACATGCATTTAGGTACACTACCTAGAGCTCACTACTCAAATATAAAAGGATTACTGCCCAAAGGAAGACTCACTGTCTTACATAAACATTCAGATTACATCCATCTAGAAGATTTGAACTGAGAAAATAACATCTACTAATGCCTAATTATAGTTTCGGTTAAGAACATAAACATTTTCTCTCGCTTCTTCACACTTTACTTCTACCTTCAAAAGATTAGAACATTATTCACACTTAGTATAGAGCATACTTCATACACCACACTCACCATTCCTTCAAATGGAATCAACAATCGATCTTATATATCCACAATAAGGGATAACATCAATTACATGTCAGCTTCTACAAAATGTAAAACGTGCACAAACTGTCGACCTGAATCAACAAAAAATTTATCAATACAAATCAAACAACATTAGCCACAACATAGTAAGGACCCAAAATAACATCTTCAAATTTAGAACACCTTCAAAAATTATGCCTCGAAGATCCACAACATGCTACAATCACCCTGTTGGCCATGAACATGAAAAACATGAGCACATAGAAGAAAATCACTGATCACAAGCACAACGATCAATTCAGATCAATGACATGGATAAAGCATGATATAGAAACATCCATAAGCATCATGAATCACCACATAAGCATCCAAAACAAATCAAGTTACTAGAATCACATTATCTTCTTTCAAGAACACTAACTGAAGCAACATAACAATTGTCAGAACAAAAATACTCATGACTTGATCAAATCTTCATGCAAACCTCTAAAACTTCATATGGATAAACTAGATATACTCAAAAAAAAACCCTTTGATCCACAACCATTTATCATCAATAAACTGAGCTAGCCATCAATATGAACTTCACTGCATCACCGACAACCTAAAACTTATTTTATTACAATTTTCTCAATATCCTCGACATATGCAGCCTTAAAGACATTAATTCCAATAGTTTTGACAACAATGACAACCATATATCAGTAATATCCAACAATCTTCCCCTTTGAAATTGATGGAAACACATGATGAGAAAAACACCATCAAGGACACTATCTCTTAACACTTTCTCCCCCTTAGATTTTGACTCTTTTCTCCTTAATTCCTTCATAGTTTTTCACATGAATGCTCTCACCCTTTGACATCAATGAAAAAGATACACATTATCTTTCTCCACACAAGCTCTGAATCCACATATATGAAATTTAACTACTCCCCCTAAGTAGCAACCATCACAACATCACTCTGAATCAAGATATGACTATGAAATGCACAAACTAATGCAAGTCAATGTATCTTAATTTTGATTAGGAGGAGTAATCACCCCTAGCTTCCCTTTGAGATACTCAAAATTATCTTTAGGAAAAGGCTTGGTAAAGATATCTGCAATCTATTCCTTAGTGGGAACATGCTCCAATCTGACTTCCTTCTCATTCACCTTCTCTCTCAAAAAGTGAAACTTGATAGATATATGCTTGGTTTTTGAATGCAACACCAGATTATTAGAAATGTTAATTTCACTTGAATTACATAGAATATAACAATAGGTTCATCATACACAACTCTAATATCTTTCAACATCTGCTTCATCCACAATACTTGAGTACAATTGTTAGCAGCAACAATGTATTCTACTTCTGCAGTAGATAAAGAAATGACATTATGCTTCTTAACCATGAAATCAACTTCTTTCCCAAGAAAAATGCACCACCACTAGTACTCATTTTGTCATTCACATCTCCTACCGAATCAACATTAGTAAAAGCACTCAAAGTAAAGTAATCTTCTTTAGGATACCATAGACCAAAATCAACTGTCCCCTTCAAGTACCTAAAAATTCTCTTCATAGCTGTCACATGAGATTCCTTAGGATCAGCTTAAAATCTTGCAATAGTGCATACAACATTCATGATATCAGGTCTAGTTTGAGTCAAATATAGAAATCCACCAATCATGGATTTGTATCTAGTTTGATTTTTTTTAGGAGAATCATCATCTTGTGTCAACTTACATTCAGTCACCATAGGTGTACCAATTGGATTTGAGTCTTCCATACCAAAATTCTTTAGAAATTATTTCACATACTTGGACTGAGATATAAAGATCCCCTTATCTAGTTGATTAATTTGAAATCCCAAAAAGAATTTCATTTCTCCAATCATAGACATCTCAAACTCACTCTCATCTCATCAACAAACTTCATGCACAAACTATCATCTCCTCCAAAAATGATATCATCAACAAAGACTTCAACAATCAAATCTTTATCATAATCAATATTGAAATACAAATTATTATCAAAAGTACCTTTATTAAATCCAAGCTTCAACAAATACTTATCCAATCTAGCATACCATGCTCTTGGGGCTTGCTTAATTCCATACAATTCTTTCTTCAATAGGAAAACCATATCTCCCTGATCAGTCAATTGAAATCCATCAGGTTGCTCAATATACACTTCTTTTAGTTCACCATTTAGAAATGTTGACTTGACATCCATCTGATAAACCTTGAAGTTTTTGTAAGTAGCATAAGAAAGAAATATTCTCACAGCTTCAATCCTAGCAACAGAAGCCAAAGTTTCTTCAAAGTCAATTCCTTCCATCTGAGAATATCCTTTACACACCAATCTTGCTTTGTCTCTAACAACTTCACCTTGCTCATTCAGTTTGTTCTAAAAGACCCATTTAGTTCCAATTAAATTTTTGTCCTTAGGTTTGGGAACAAGAATCCATGTATCATTCTTCTCAATCTGCAGTAGTTCTTCTTTCATTGCTTCCACCCAATTTTCATCTTTGTATGCTTCATTGACACTATTAGGCTCAGTCTTTGATATCAAACAGTATTCTTTTGTAATTCTTCTCCTAGTTTTAACACCTTTGTTCTTATCACCTATAATCTAATCTTCTGAATGATTTAGTCTTAAATACCTTAGAGTCTTAGGATGTTCTTGAACTTCAAGCTCTTGTGATCTCACTTCTGCACTTTCACTGGTTCCTTCCTCTTGATTTTCCTAATTCACTAGAATGATCTGAATGCGATTTGAAGTCTGAAATTTCTTTCCTCTATCTGAACTTTCATTCTGATCATCTGAATCATATCCACAAGTTCTAGATGGTCTAACTATGTCTTCATCAACCTTTACATTATCACTTTCAATTACTTTCCTCAATTTCTTATTGTTGCACCAGTAGGCTTTGCTTTTAGTAGAATAACCAAGGAATATTCCTTCATCGCTTCTAGCATCAAAATTTCCTATATCTTCATCTCTTTTGATGTAGCATTTACTCCCAAATATTTTGATGTATCTAATAATAGGCTTATGACAAAACCATAGCTCATAAGGTGTCTTACCAATATCACCTTTGACATGTACCCAATTGAGAGTGTAAACAACATTACTCACATTTTCTCTCCAGTAGATATGTGGTACATTTCCTTCCAGCATCATAGTCCTAGCAGCTTCTTTAATTGTCCTATTCTTCCTTTCCACAACTCCAGTTTGCTGAGGGGTCCGCAAGGTAGATAATTGTCTCTTTACTCCATGCTCTTCACAAAAATAATTAAACTCGTGGGAAGTGAATTCGCCACCTCTATCTTATCTCAGACATTTAATCTTCATATCTATCTCTATCTCAACCATAGCCTTAAAAATCTTGAACTTCTCTAGAGCTTTAGATTTTTCCCTTAAGAAAGTAACCCACATCATTCTAGAATAATCATCAATGAGTAACATGAAATACCTATCTCCTTGTAAACTTATGACTCTAGAAGGACCACACAAGTTAGTATGCACATGTTCCAACACTTCATTTGAACAATGTTGTTTGCTCCTAAAAGAAACTCTAGTTTGCTTCCCTAACTAACATTCCTTGCATATGGTATTAGTAGGTTTTATCAACATAGGAAGATCTCTCATTGCCCAAGTAGAACCTATCTTGATAATATTGTCAAAGTTTACATGGCACATTCTCCTATGCCTCAACCAACTTTCATCAACTTGAGCAATCATACAACTTTTACTAGCATCACTCAGGTGAAAGATATTACCTTTTATTTTTGTATCAGATGTAATCACATTTCTGGAACTCCCCAATATTCTACACTTTCCATCCTTGAATTGAATATTATATCCCTTGTCAACCATTTGTCCAATGCTTAAAAGATTATGCTTCAAAATTTTCACATATAAAACATCATCAATATTATGCTTACCATTAAGAGAAATGGATCCTCTGCCATAGATTATACCAGCTTTGTCATCACCAAATATTACAACACCACCATTATACTTTTCCAAACTCACAAATTTACTTTTATCACCTATCATGTGATGAGAGCATCCACTATCAATCACCCATTCATCTTTTTCTTCAATTATGGTAGCTAGAGCTTTCTCCACATTTATGCAACTACCATATTCAATAGTTACATGATCATTTTCCTTGATAGAAACAAATACCCATTCATCCTCACTTACATTCCCTCTATCAAATTCATCAGCTATCATACCTTCATCGGGAGCATAATAACACTTTCTTTGGAATCTAGGCTTGTTAGGTCTTGGCTTAGGAACTCTTTTCAACACCTTGAGGAAGAATGACCTATCTTATTGGAAGAAAAACATTTAAGAGGCAATTTTCCTTTATACTTCCCTTCTCCTCTAGGTACCCTCTTGACAATAAGTGCTTCAAGCTCATCTAGTTTTCTCTCTTCTTCTTCAATCTCTCTCATTTCCTGCTCATACTTGGACAAGTTTCTAGAAGAAATTTCTGTTAGATCATAGCTCTGCTTATATTTTCTGAAGATAGTATCTTTGAATGAAAATTCTATCTTAGGAAGAGATTCACCAAACTCACTTAACTCAAAAGCAACAAGCTTACCAATCAAAATGTATCTTGTTACATTTGTCACAGTTCGGATCTCCTCAATAGCAACAAATTTGTGTTTGTATGTAGTAGGCAAAGATTTAAGCACTTTAGCAACCATATCTATATCTTTCAGTGTTCCACTAGCACATCTAATATTACACACAAGTTCATTCACTCTTTGCATAAAAGAAGTGATGTTCTCATCTTCACCCATTTTCAATGTTTCATATTTCCCTTTCAGACTTTACAACTTAGCAATCTTCACATGAGCATCACCTTCATACAAGGTTTCCAAATTTTTCTAGATCTCATAAGCAGTCTTCAAATCCATTACATTTGTCATCTCAGAATTAGTCAAAGCACTCAACAATGCTTCCTTAGCCCCGATATTGTACTTGACTTCCTTAATCTCACCTGCAGTAGAAGGACCATTATGTGGGATAATATACCTATTCTTTGTAATATTCCAGTAAGGTTCACCAATACATCTCAGATGGCACTCCATTCGAGTCTTCCATAGAGAGTAATTTGTTCCATCAAATCTCAAACTATCCTTCTTATATGTCGACATCCCATATCACCTCAAGCTATTAAACTCTTTCTAGAGAACCTACTCTAATACCAATAGTTGGCAACACAAGGGTAGACAACTAAGAGGGGGGTGAATCAGTTGTCACATAAACTATACAAATTAAACTTATTCTCAAATCTGATAAATAAACATGAAAGCATAAATCATCACCACATCAGAAATACACATAACACCAAGATTTTTTTATGTGAAAACCCTGTTAGGGAAAAAACCACGATGGAGGTTAGTCCACAAGATTATACCCTATTAAAATTATAAAATAAATATAAATGGGGAATGCACATGCATTTAGGCACACTACCTAGAGCTCATTGCTCAAATGTAAAAGGCTTACTACCCAAAGGAAGATTCACTGTCTTACAAAAAAATTCAGATACATCCATCTAGAAGATTTGAATTGAGAAAATAGCATATGCTAATGCCTGATTACAATTCTGGTTAAGCACATAAACATTTTCTCTCTCTTCTTCACACTTTACTTCTTCCTTCAAAAGATTAGAACATTATTCATACTTAGCATAGAGCATACTTCCAACACCACACTCACCATGCCTTTAAATGGAATAAAAAATCAATATTATATATCCGCAACTAGGGATAACATCAATTACATGTCGACTTCTACAAAATATAAAATGTGCACAAACTGTCAGCCCAAATCAACAAACAATATCTCAATGTGAATCAAACAACGTTAGCCACAATATAGGAAGGACCCAAAATAACATCCTCGAATTCGGAACACCTTCAAAAATTATGCCTCGAAGATCCACTACACACTACAATCACCCTGTCGGCCATGAATATGAAAAACATGAACACAGAAAAAATCACCAATTACGAGCACACCGATCAATGCAGATCAATGACACAGATAAAGCACGATATATAAACATCCACAAGCATCATGAATCACCATAGAAGCATCCACAACAACTCAAGTTACTAGAATCACATTATCTTCTTTCAAGAACACCAACTAAAGCAACAAAACAACTGCCAGAACATAGATACTCATAACTCGATCAAATCTTCATGCGAACCTCTAAAACTTCAAGTGGATAAACTAGATATACTTGAAAACAAACTCTTTGTTCCACAACCACTTATCATCAATATACTGAGCTAACCATCAGTATGAACTTCACTGCATCACTGACAACCTGTAACTTATTTTATTACAATTTTCTCAATATCCTCGACATATACAACCTTAAAGACATTAATTCCAATAGTGTTGAAATCAATGACAACCACATATCAACAATATCCAACAAGTTGTATTGCTGATCTTTGATGGATACTAATGTTTGGTTGCTGATGTTTGCTGATTATTTTCTGTTAGCAACTTTCCCTCTTTGGATTGGGTTGTGGATCCCATCAAAATCACTTGTACTAGGTTCCAAGGCCCCATCAAAACCCATTTTTTACCTTAATAATGATGAGGGCACAGCCCGAGACACAAAAAATAACCCACAAACAAGAGAATAATTTTATTATTCAAAAAATGGAGCTTCTTACATGCAGAGGATCTCAAATCCCCAATTTCTACAACACATGCAAGTTACAGGCAACTACAGAATAACCCTTTCGCAATATGCAAACTTGTCCCCAAAAAGTTACCCAAAAATTAGAAAACCCCCCATAAATAGAGCTCCTCATTAGTTTGGAGCCAAAACAACATTCAATTTGAGTTTAAGTGGTTTGGCGCCGAAAATTTACAACATGAAGTTCAAATTTCAAAAGAGCATTTGCAACTGTATCTTCTAGAAAGTGCGCCAACTTCGCGGGGCCATAACTTTTGATTCGGGACTCCGATTCGTGAACCATTTGAACTGTTGGAAAGGTCTCGAAGTCAAGAACACGCTCAAAATTTGCTATGCCGATTTTGGCAAGTTTCAGGGCTGATCTGGGAGCTCTAAGTGCCTCAAATCTAACTCAGAAGATTTTCAGGTGCAAATCTGGGAAACTAAAATTGCAATATCTTTCAACCCAGGAACCAAAAATAAAAACCGTAAATTGGGAATTTCATTATGACGAAAAGGGTATCCAAAAATGTAAAAACATCTAAAAACCAAGAAACTTGAAATTTAACTATTTTG
>VDFB02338372.1:3501309-3669487 GCA_007258455.2 Sequoia sempervirens | reverse complement strand
TCTTGAGGAGGTCTAGTGCAAGAAGAAAATATTTTTAAAGTAGCAAGATAAAGACTATGAAAATAATCTCTTCTATGGCTACATAGTTTGGGTGGAAAGATGATTTGTCAAGTAGAAAGTAAGAAGTCATTGCCTTGTTAATTATAGGAAAGAAGAGGTTTATATGATAAGCTAGAAGGATTGTCCATAAAAAATTAATAGATGAATATTTTTATACTCATCAAATATCTACATGGTCTCAAGTAGGTCATATAACATCCCTCCACCTTAACCTCTCCATTTTGGTCAACTCAACACTATTTGACCATGCTAACTTTTAAAAATGTTAGTACAAAGAAGTGCAAATTTGGCTAGAAGTATATTTTTTATTTTGTGCATCTTGGACCAAAATTGACTACGCAAAAATGTCCAAGTGGGTGGGTAAATTCTAGGGAAGGTCTATGTTCGTTCTCCAATTCCCTTGATCATTTTGGAGTGCACTATTCTAGCATAGTCTCTCTTAAGAACCCTAAGAGAAAAAAATACCAAACAATGACATAGTAGTTCTCAAAGCTCATGGAACTTAAGAATGTTTTTTCTACATTTACAAGTCCATGTGGCATTCCTCAAAATTAACCTCTCTTATTTTTGGTCAACTCAACACTATTTGACCATGTCAACTTAGAATGCAAAATTACAAGAACTGTCAATAAAGAGCAATGCAAATTTGGCAATAAGATTTTTTTTTTTTTTGTGCATCCTGGAAAAACCTAAACTATGTAAACGTGTCCAAGAGGGTAGGTAAATTCTAGGGAAGGGCTCTTTTTTGTTCTCCAAGTCACCCAATCCTTTTGGAGTGCACTATTTGGATGTAATCTCTTAAGAGCCCTAAGAGAAAAAACTACCAAACTATGATGGAGTGGTTCTCAGAGCTTGTGACACCTAAGAATGATTTTTATACATGTACAAGTCCATATGGAATCCCTCCAAATCAACCTCTCTTAATTTTTTTCAACTCAACACTGTTTGACCATGCCAACTTAGAATGCAAATTTATAAAAACTATCAATAGAGAGCAATACAAATTTAGAAAGAAGCATATTTTTTGTTTCGTGCATCCTAGACCAAAACTAACTACACCAACTCATCCAAGTGGGAAGGTAAATTCAAGGGAATGGATCTATTCATTCTCCAATTTTCTCGATCATTTAAGAGTTCACTATTCTAGCATAGTCTCTTAAGAGCCCTAAGAGCAAAAAACTACCAAAATATGATAGAGTGGTTCTCAGAGCTCATGGAATCTAAGAATTTATTTTTTTGAATGTACAATTCCATATAGCATCCCTCCACATTAACCTCTCAGTTTTGATCAACTCAACATTGTTTGACCATGCCAACTTAGAATGTAAACTTGCAAAAATTGTTAGTAGAGTAGTGCAAATTTGGAAAGAAACATAATTTTTGTTTCATACATCCTATATGAAAATTGAGTGCACCAAGACATCCAAGTGGGTCAATAAATTCTGTGGAAGGGCTCTGTTCATTCTCCAAGTCACTTGATCATTTCAGAGTGCACTATTCTGACATAGTCTCTTAAGAGCCCTAAGAGAAAAAAATGTCAACTATGATAGAGTGGTTCTCGAAGCTCATGGCACCTAAGAATGTTTTTTCTACATATAAAAGTCCATATGGCATCACTCCACATTAACCTGTCTCAATTTTGGTCAAATCAAGATCATTTGACCATACCAACTTAGAATGAAAACTTGCAAAAATTGTTAGTAGAGAGCAGTGCAAATTTGGAAAGAAGCATATTTTTCATTTTGTGCATCTTGGACCAAAACCGAATACACCAACACATCCAAGTGGACAATTAAATGATAGGGAAGGGATGTGTTTGTTCTCCAAGTCACCAGATCATTTTAGGGTGCACTATTCCAACATAGTCTCTTAAGAGACATAGGAGCATACACATGAACAAGAATACACTTGAGATTCATGGACATGTATACATACACCATGAACATAGACACATACATACACATTAGATTACATACACCATGAATATAGAAAATATTATACACATGAAATTACATACATTGTGAACATACACACATGAACATACACACATACATACACATGAGATTACATACACTGTGAACATACACACATAAATATACATACACATGAGATTACATACATAGTGAACATACACACATAAACATACATACACATGAGATTACGTACACCATGAACGTACACATATAAACATGCATACAAATGAGATTACATACACCATGAATGTACACACATAGACTTGATATTACACACATGAGATTACATACACCGTGAACATAGAAACATACATACACATTAGATTACATACACCTGAACATACACACATTAAAATACCTACACTGTGAACATACACACATAAACATACATACACATGACATTACATACATAGTGAACATACACACAAACATAAATACTCATGGTATTACATACACCATGAATATACACACATAAACATACATACACATGAGATTACATAAACTGTGAACATACAGACATACATACATATGATATTACATGCATCATGAATATACACATATGAACATCATGAATATACGCACATCATGAACACACATATACCTATGACTATCCAAATCTAATCAATCTAGCTACATGCCATGTGCATTGTTAGCATACAAATAAAACATCATATCCATCATCAATCTAGCTACATAACATGTGCATTGTTAGCATACATGTAAAACATCACATGTATCATCAATATAACTAATAACGTGCATATCATATTTTCCATGTCATCATATACAAATACATCAATGCACCACCCTAAGGTTATCCCTATCATTGTCCTTGTAGAAATAATTAGCTCTTTGGCTACATACCATTATCATCAATCTACCACCCTAAGGTGTACAAATTATATGCATATTTTATTTCCCTCTCTATTGCTACATTCCATTCTCATCTCTACCACCTAAGGTGATCACTATCATTGTCCTTGAAGAATTCACTTGTCCTTGCTCACTTATCCAAAAAACAAATAGACCTGCATGTAAATATAGATAAATTGTTGAGCATAAGTAACATGCACTACAAAGTTTTAACTAAACATTCTCTCAAACTAAATATGATAACTATAAAAGATATAGATTTCATAGATGTCACCTTATGAATTCTATGTGATCACTACTTAGAATTCTATCATAGATGTCACCTTATGAATTATATGTGATCACTACAAAAGATATATCTATTGATCTCAACTACCTTTCCACAACAACTTTATTCTCCAAAAACCCTACACATATTTAAGCAAGTGAGTTGTTAAAAAATAAATATTGAAGACCTATTTTAAACTCAACAATGTTAAATTTATTGTCATTGTAACCTCATCCTACTCCAAACTTGAGTGAAATAGACTTGCATATAAATATAGATAAGTTGTTGAGCATAAGCAACATGAATTACAAAGTTTTAACTGAAAATTCTCCCAAACAAAATATGATGCAATATTAAGAATCACTACTTATAATTCTATTATAGATGTCACCTTATGAATTATATGTGAACATTGTAAAATATATAACTATTGATCACAATCACCTTTCCACAACAACTTTATTCTCCAAAAAACCTACACATATAAACTAGTGAATTGTTAAGAAAAATAATATTGAAGACCTATTTTAAACTCAACAATGGTGGATTTATTCTCATTGTAACCTCAACATGCTCCAAACTTGAGTGAAATAGACTTGCATATAAATATAGACAAATCGTTGAGCATAAGAAACATGAACTACAAAGTTTTAACTAAATATTATTTCAAAACTAAATATGATGTAAGATTAAGAATTAGTAATTAGAATTCTATTGTAGATGTCACCTTATGAATTATATGTGACCACTGCAAAAGTTATAACTATTAATCTCAATCACCTTTCTACAACAACTTTATTCTCCATAAAACCTAAGCATATAAACAAGTGAATTGTTAAGAAAAATAATCTTGAAGACCTATTTTAAACTCAAAAATGGTTGATTTATTGTCATTGTAACCTCCTCGTGATCCAAACTTGAGTGAAATAGACCTGCATATAAATATAGAAAAATTATTGAGCATACACAATATGAACTACAAATTTTTAAATGACTATTCTCTCAAACCAAGTATGATGCAAGATTAAGAAT
Organism: Sequoia sempervirens; assembly: GCA_007258455.2. Classification (NCBI taxonomy): domain Eukaryota; kingdom Viridiplantae; phylum Streptophyta; class Pinopsida; order Cupressales; family Cupressaceae; genus Sequoia; species Sequoia sempervirens. The sequence continues at coordinate 3,665,281 of VDFB02338372.1, read as the reverse complement.
CACTACTTATGAATTATATGTGGATGCATTACCAACATAATCTCATTATACTCATAAAATAGTGGTGGATGTACTGATTTGACTCGCTTGAAAAATATACCTTTTTTCTCCAAAAGAACTACATTTTTATATACCAATTAATTGTTATATGTACTTTTAATGTAATTTTAATCTAATCCATCAAAAAAAATGAATGAACAATATCATACTTGAAACATAGAAAAAATAGGGTAAGTGAGTGTGGGATGTGTGAAATGATCTAATGGTTTAAACACACTTGTGCATTCCCTAATTTCATTAGAAAAAGAGGTCCCCCAAGGATAGGATTGACTTTCAACCTTGAGGTGAGTCAACCCTATTAGGAAGATATGTTGTTTTCTTATGATAGAAATGACTGATTGACACATTTAGGAGATAATTTCAAATGCATTAGCTAACTAAATTGTATGACCTAACACTTGAAATGAAAAATATTATGATAACAAAAATGAAAACAATAATTTGTAGGCAGATCTAAGAAGGGAAGAATGGTATGCACTGGCTTAAAAAGTAGGTTTTGAGCTCTGTAGCAGGAGTCGTTTTCCCTAGGGTGAATTAGTCCTAGTGCAGGGTCCAAAATCTAATTTTGCAATCCTTACATCCTAGATCTAAGCTTACGATTTCTCCAGGTTTGATTGTCAAAAATTTGGAAATAAAATATGTAGGCAATTTTCTGTAGCTTGACAACAATGATTACAACTTTGAAAAATTTACAAAATTTATCCTTTGATCAATCTTCAGTCCTTCTTCACCTATAAATCTACACATGCAAAGAGAGAATAATTTTTTTTATTTTTGGGTGAATGGGGATTTGCCTTAGTCAAACCCCATGTTGGAAATAAAACCTTGATGATGAAATGGTGATAAATGGAAGGAATTGATGAAATAAAAAAGCTATGTCACAACTCACCAAACACTTAATGGCTGCCCTAAGAGACCTGAAGTATAACACATCTCTTTAAGGTTTGGATTTTGCATGAATTGGATTGATTGATTGCTTGATTTGATACTTGAATGCTTGAAACCTACATCATAATGTTAGCTCCAAGTCATGACATCAACAAAGATTAATTTTGACATAATGATATGATCTTTATTGTTGTTGTAGATGACTAATAAATATGCTCTTCAATGCTCTTGACAATAATATTTTCTCTTAGAATTGATCTCTTAAAGTCTTAGATTTTGAATTGATAAATAACTATGTATTTATAGGTGTATCTAATTTATTGAAAATTAGATTCCACAAGTTGGCATTTGAAACTTGAATTTGAATCATTAAAATTCTGCCAAAAACATATTAAAAACTGGTTCCTGGAACCTAAGTCCAAGACACATAATTTCCAATGTGTTTAAATTCATTTACAAATGAGTATTCAAGAAGTGAAGAGCAAATGAAGTGAAAAGTAGTGTGTTTGAAGTGACTAAGATCTGGTGTAAGAAAAACCCTAATCAAAAAGTGAATTAAAAGGTATTTACAATTTTTCACTTGCCCTAGTTTTTCAGAAAACATTTTGGAAACAATTGAAATGGCTACTCCAAGGGTTGTTGAAGTCTTTGAATGACCCCAACCAAAATTCAAGAAACATCCTAATAAATCCACATAAATCAACCCAGGTAGTGCTTTCAAAGGTCCCACATGCTATCTTGCACATTGGAGACATAAGGATCTACATTCACAAAAAATTGGAAGAGCATGATCACTCAAAACATGGTGATGTGTGTGTGAATGAACTCATCGATGACGATTTCACACTAAAACTTGAATATAAAAATTTGGTAACAAAGAAGCTTGATGTATGGTAAGGGTTTCCCAACTTTTTCCATTATGATGCTTGGGTGAGAATTGCACTAAGCCGTATTCATGACAAGTCTATGTGGATAGATATGCCTGGCTTGATTACCAAGGAGGTAATTAGGGAGGTGACAGGTTTGTGTTCAATCGAACCATTTTTTGTGCTTAAATTAGTGAAGAATGAAGTTGTGATGGAGCTTAATGGTGCTTAATATGATAGGAGAGATTTTTCCATCAAGAACATTAGAAATCCTGCGATGATGTATGCCACAATGATGATTGGTTATAAATTCTACTTTTCTAATAGAGAAAATTTTGTTTTGGCCACCACCATCAACATTGCATATGAAATGGTTGACAAAGGAGTTGATTATGATTTGTGTGAACTATTGAGATAGAAAATAATGGAAATTTTTCAAAATACAAAGGATTCCATATAGTCCTTTAAATATGGGACATCGATCATATGTTTGTTGTTTTACTTCTTAAGAGAACTCCTTAGAACAAAGAGTGTGGTGTGGTTAAAACACAAACTAGTTGCACACTAAATTAAAGATTTTTTTAGAGGACTTGGAGATGCCAATGCATAGGATGAGGCTCTTGTGGGATTCTTCATAGTATTCTAGAAGAGAATGCAGGAAAGGGAGAGGATTCCTCAAAATATGGTTGAGAAACTTACATAAAGGAAATGACATTTTTGTTGACAAAGGATGAGTGCATTATACAGGTTGTAGAACCTAGAATAGTATGGATCCCAACAATGGGATATGAAATCATTGAAGAAGATATTATAAGGACTATGGACTATATTTTAAGACAACCAAAGGACACCTTGGAAGAGAGGTATGAAACATATGAAGAAAATTCCATGCAAGTCCACTTGGACCAAAGGAAAAAATAGATCAACGAGATAGTGGAGAAGATGACTACAATAGTTGTTGAGGAAATAGGCCTCTCCAAAGAACAAGTAGAGAAAGAAAAGGCTATCTCTAGAGGATCATCAAGTGCTACAATATCTAGTAGAGCAGCTACCACTCCTCCAATTGCCCAGAAGTCCTTTGAGACTAATCTTGCCACAGGAGTGAAGAGAAAAGAACCTATCAAGACTTTGGTGATGGAAAATACCTCTTAGGTTAAACAATAAAAGAGGCCTAAAAAGGAAAAGGTTGCTTTGATAGCACAAAAAATTGGTCCAGTGAGAAGGATATTGAAAAAAAAGGCAACAAGGGAGCAATATCTAGGAGTAAATGTTGAGGATGAAGAAGAAGAAGAAGAACCACAATTGGTCCAAAAGAGGAAAACAAAAGCTTCACAAGGTGAAGCCAGTGCAAATAAGGTAAGGTTTTATGTTATTGATAAAGACAATGAAGTAGAGGTTGAAAAGGAGAAGGATTCAGAATGGAAGTGAAAGAGAAGAAAGTAGAGTTAAAAAAAGAGAAGAAGACACCAAAAGATAAGAGAAAGAAAAAGAAGAAGCCTCTAGTAAGAATTCATAGTCCTGTGTCAAAGTTAGACGCTTTATTTAATGGTATTGTGTAGCATGAGATGTTAGAAGAAACTACCATGCTATACACAGATGTTGATGAGGTGGACAAAGCCACCATTGTAGAAGCAATTGTCAAATACATTGTTTTTTTTTTAAAGTTAATATGTAGAATATTGAGAAGCGGCTACCTAAATATCTATGGAATGTACTACTTGCAAGGAAGCAATATTCTGTAGAGGAAGAAGCAAAGATACAAAAAAAATCTTTGGAAAAGATTAGTGCATCTCTCTTCAAAAGGAATAAAGCAACATTAGCTAAATTGTATAGTATCACTAGTATGAAAACAACAATATATGATTAAAAAACTACTAAAAACTGCTTATAAATGACTAAGCATGGTCACTTTTTATTGTCATTCATTTATAATGCGACCAAATTGATGACAACCATTTTAGTCATTTATTAGTTGTTTTGATTGATCAATACGATAGTATATTTAGTCTTTAATTTGGTAGTATATTTAGTCATTGATTGTTGTTAATAGGTGATTTATTTAGTCATGGTAGTCATTTTATTTAGTCATTGTAATAATTAATTTTTGTCAATTGGTAGTATATTTAGTCATTTTTATTCACTAATTTTTGTCCATTAGTAATATATTTAGTCATTTTTATTAATTGATTTATGTCAATTGGTAGTATATTTAGTCAATTTAATTATTAATTGATGTTAATTAGTCGTATATTTAGTCATTTTAATTGGTTGATATTTAAGGATTTAAACATAAAACATAGAAATACACATCAATCATCAAATGCACACAATAAGACAACCATTAAGAAGGAAAAATCGTTGAACTTTATTTAAAGAAAGGTGTTCTTACAGCTTGCACAAGTCTAAAATATCTATCTTGCTTGAAAAATGCTTAGAAATAGAGTATTACAATGTTTATTTTTAGTCACAAGATTGAAAATCTAAGTTACAATGCACAAAAATGACAAGAAAGAAACTCCTCCAAAAACATTCAGCAATGATGGAAATGCATGCTTGGATCCCTTCAATGCAAGAACATGCCCCTTTCATCTCTTAAAAATTCTACAACATGGGCAATCTTCCTGGAGCAAGCTGTAATGTGTAGAATCCAAGAAGGAGAGTGTTGATCATGTCCCATATATGAAGCGAGCTCTCCTTCAATACAACTAAAAATAACCCTCAAATCATTCCTCCTTTATATGCAACGTGTCATCTGATATGAGCAACAAGGTGCTACCTTTTCTGCCATGAATGAAGTTGTGCCTCAATATAACCAACAAAATTACTATTAGTCTCAATTCAGAAAGAATAAAAGTGCATCATATATTGCAACTTTACAAAAGTAAGTCCAAACATAGTAGAAAGATAAATCAATTAAAAAATTGTAGCCTTGTCAACAAATGCCTTAAATAGAGTGTTCAACATAGGCCTAAAATATGCATATTGAACCATTAATTTTAGAACCTTGTTCAAAGTTTAAGAAAGGTGATACACTTAGATTATAGAATTAAGTTGGAATTATAGAATGATGGCTATCAACACTAACTAGATTGGAACAACATTATTAACATAAATTTCTTGGAAACCAAGCCCAAGGATGCCATCAAACTTAGACAACAAAAATGTCAACTTTGGTTCATGTGTTGTCTCAGTAAAGACCTGCACCATGAAATAATCCATTTATACATAAATTCCAAATTAAGTTGATGAGAAAAGGTCTTTGATATCCAACTGGGAAGCCTTAACATCCAAAAATTACTAACCTGATGTTTCACAACAATTTTCCCAGTTGTGAAATCATATTTACTTAAGAAACTGCATATTGATCCACTGCCATATTGGATCTCACAGGATTCTCCTTCACAAACAACAAATGATATATATTAATTGTTTAGCAACTTCCTTAATATCCCCATGTAAGCATACTAAGCTAAGTGAGGTTGAGAGTTTGAAGTAGAGTACTATCTTCTTGGTATGTGCTTGTCATTGATGACTTGTATCTTGAATGAAAATAGCAAGCTAGTTGCACTATAAAATCATTGTTACAAAAATAACCACAAAATTCTCTTTAATTAAAATAATCCTTCTAGATATTTCAAGACAAGATATTTCAATTAATTTCTAAGAGAGCTAATTTCACTATCCAAACATCCATCAATTTATTTTGTTGAAAATGGAGGTTATTATGTAGCTTAATACTTTGAAACACCATGATATTGTAGATCTAATTAAGTATTCTTTGTTATAATTTCTTTGTGGATGATTATCTGTTTAGATTCATTTTACCATTTGTACAAGTAGATAGAAGATTGTAGAAGAATAAGACCAGAAGATAAAAGTGACACAACATATACTATGGAGAAACCCTTTTGGGAAAAAACTCCACCAAGAATCAATAGTGCTTGTATTATTTAACCTTAGAACAAGATTACAATAATTCTTTATCAATCCTTCCTTGAGATGCTTCTTTTAATTCCTTCAACAATTCTTTTTCACAACCTACAATAAAAATCTGATAAACTCTCTTCAACTTGTTGCAATAAATAGACAATAATGAGCCTTGTAAACTCCAAAGAGTTTACAATTACAAAGCACAATGCTTATCTCACAAAAACCATGCCTATTCTTTGCAAGTAGATTTATTTCATGAATAAAAATGTCAAAACAATTCCCTCATCAATTTGGGCATCCCAAACTAAAGTCATAACTCAACGTTGATTCTGAAGATATCTTCTAAGCTTATCCTCAAAGTTGGCACCCAAGAATGGGCCCACTTAACTAAGCCTTATAAAATATCTTATCATGCAAAAGTGTTAACTCCAAGATGTCAACCTAGGCACCCAAGGTGGGTCCAAGTCAATCTTTGTTAACTGAAACATATCTCTCCATCAATTAATGCAAACAAGATGTGTGATTGATCATCCCCACTTAACTGAATGTATCACCTATTATCTGTCATGCAACTCAAGTCATTAGTCATGCATTCCAAATTAGCTGAAGTCAACTAGCATTCAACTAAAACTAACTGCATGCAATTGAAGATAACTGAACCATAATTGAACTAAACTAAACTAAACTGAACTGAACTGAACTGAACTAATCTAAATTGAACTGAACTAAACTCCATGCATGTAAACATCAATCCCTAACTTCTATGATCTTTACATGCATTACTAAAGTGTTATATTTTTCTCCAAATAGTTAACTTAACCCAAGGTGGGTCCCACCTTCCATGTGGGTGCCCCATGTGCTCCTATTATTTAGGAACTCATCTTGGATGCCCTCACATGTTTCTATCATTTAGAATTAATCACAAATGTTAATTAACATGTTCATTTCATTTGAATTTAATCTCTTTCTAATCCTAGTGTTGTGGAACACTTTCCAAGGACTTAGGAGATACATGAAATAATGTTTAGGATTGCAATTAAATGGCATCCTATTCCCAACATATTTACTATATATAATTTCCCATAATTCAAAATTTGAATGTAATGAAACTAACCATAATTATCAAATATTTGACACCAAAATGTAGTACAAAACGAATTGTTTGATAGAATGCCTCAAATAGATGTCATCTCATGGAATGAAATGATATGATTGCAGAATGTGTAAAAAATGGATTTTGCAAGGAATCTCTCAAAAATTTTGAATTAATGAAGCACTTTGGAACACCAACAGTGTAAGCTTTGCTTGTGTTCTGGATGCATGCAGTCATGCAAGTTTAGTGGATGAGGGTTGCACATAATTCACATGTCAATAAGCTTTATTGCATTACACATATAGTTGATCATTAGGTGTGCATGGTTGACCTTTGTGCCCATGTTGGCTATCTTGAGGACACCCTAAACATTATTACTAAGATGGCAGTTAAGCCTTTGGTGCTTGTGGAACATATATGAATATAGGTTGAGTATTCCATCAACACTTCTTTTTTTGTTGGATCCTAAAAATGTTGCAACTTCTGTTCTTCTCTAAATTTTTTTTATAGAAGCAGGTAGGTGTGGTGAGGTTCAAATAGTAAGGAGATTGATGAGAGATAGAGGAATTAAAAAGATGCATGCATGTAGTTGGATTAAAGGGCATAAAATAGTACATGCTTTTTTGTGTAGGAGATAGATCACATCCACAAACATGGGAGAGCTATACAAAATTGGAGAAATTGGCTTGGAAAATGAAGGTAGCAGGGTATTTCCAGATTCAAGACTTTTACTTAATGTTGTGGAATAGAAGAAAAAAGAATCATTTATCTGCCACCATAGTGAAAAGTTAGCAATTGCATTTGGTTTGTTAAACATGGCCCTTGTTATAACTATTAGAGTTGTTAAGAACCTTTGAGTATATTATGATTTTCACACTACATCTATATTCATCTCCAAGATTATTGCAAGAGAAATTGTTCTGAGAGATGTGAACCATTTCCATCATTTTAAATAGGGACGATATTCTTGTGGAGAATAATGGTGATGCTAAACAAAATAATTTGGAAAAGTAGGCTTGCACTATAATAATGTGCACTACATCATATATCCAGTAATAACGAAGGGACATCCATCAAAGCACAACAACAGGGAATTTTTTGTCAAATGTTGTAGTTATAAGAGCCCTGCTAGACATACTTGAAAATGTGGAAGGATAGACAAGGCAAGTGAACTATTTCAAAAAATGCCTCAAAGAAATGTGATATCATGGAATGTCATGATTAAAGTATATGTTCAAAATGGGTTTTTCTAAAAAGTCCTTAGAAAATTTTAAGAAAATGTAACCAATGGGTGTAAAGCCCAACTCCTCAACCTTTGAAAGCGTCCTTATTTCCTATGTATGAATTGGAGCTTTGAATGAGGATATGAACATGCATCAAAAGCATATTTGGAAGTGGATTTTTATCAGATATTGTAGTTGCAAGTTCCACTTTGGATCACCAAAGCCTTAACAAAACTTCATGCATAACCACCACAACATTGCATGGTTGTTTTTGGGGCCTTCATAGTGATGTGGGGTGCTTACCCCGCATCACCGCGAAGGCCCAACAACAATTGTGTGGTGTTGAGGTGGTCTTCTGCACAACTCCTTCAATATAGTCACATCCTTTGTGTTCCAAGCATAAAGATATAAATAGATACTCTTTGATTGAATATCATTCAACTATATTTTTTCAACTCAATATAATATCAAACTAGTCCATCAAAATGTTATAGGCTTATCCAAATCATCAAGACAGTAATGATACATAACATGATATATTTTCTCAAAGCATCAATATAGTGATGGGACAGTATTCCTTGTCTCTGTCTCACAAATTTTATCTGTTGCATATTATGCATGGAGTTGTTAGTTATATTGCATAAGATCATACCCTCTGAATTTCTCTTTTCTCTACTTCACACATTTAAAATATTCTTCTACTGTCATACCTCTCACTAACACTGTTATTCTACTACCTCTGCATAAGAGCTTCATTTGAAGGCATCTTGACTACATATTATGCACAACAAAAATTTACAAGTGCAACAAGACATATGTAAGACAAAATATGAATTCACTAAAAAATTACCATATAAGCAACATAATATCTTCAAATGTAGGAGCACTGTGTCACTGAGAAAACACTGTGTAGGCATTGTTAGCACTAAGAAATGAAGAAGATAACACATTGAATTAGGTGACTGAGATCACTAAAAGGAATATCATTGTTGGAGAGTTACAAACTATGAATTGTCCTTTGTCCTATAGGAATGAGAAAGGAAGAACACTGTCAAAAAGTGATTGAATCATAACAATCCAAAAACAATGAAAGTTACTGTAAAATGGTGAAAAAGATCTTTCCTCTAAGTCATTTGCACATGGTGATTGAGAACATAGTGAGTAAGAAGTAAAAGAGCACTATATCATGGCACTGCAAAATGGTCATGAGTTATGCAATGAACTTCGTTGTTCTTTTGATCACAAAGGAGATCAAGATAATAACCAACATACTGATGTGCACAAAGAATGTTCATGGAGGAGTGTAAAATTCCTTACAAAGCAATTGCCACAACATTGTTTGAGGTGAATTGCACCTACTATTTTATGTTGATATGGATATGTTCTAACATGTAGTTAATTGTTGTAGCCTAACATATAGGCTAAATAGTTGTTAATATACCATTGTTTCTAATTCAAAATTGCTATACCTTATTCTAGGAGAAAATCATAGGGGGATTCTATACATAAGACACCATTGTTTCAAATTCAATTTTTTTGGCTCTTTCACAATTGTTTTCTTCATTTATTTGATCCAAGACAACCTATTGTATAGAAGATGCTCTCAAAATCATAGTAAAATCCTTTATTCTGGGAATATTGTTGAGAATCTTCCCATCATAATAATGAACAAAAGCATCAGTCATTAACCTGAATTTTGCAAGAGTTTCATCAAGTTCAACTTTTCCACTCTCTTTTCCATTTTGAATTTTATTCCCAATGAATCCATGAAGAACTTCCTCATCCTGTAGATCCTATTGTTAGCCATAACTTTATCAAATTTCAAGGATAGCTTCGAGTTTTTACCCAAGTAACAATTGACAAAATTTGGCCTTACCAAATACAATGTGTTGAAAAGCTCTTTGAAATTATTCTAGAAAAGAGTTCCTGAGAGTATAATGCACATTTTTGAATTAACATTTTTCCATAAATTCCATATCTTTGATAAGCTATTTTGATCTTGATGACCTTCATAAAGAACGAGTAGGCCTGGGCTCTCTAAAAGTAGTTTTCTAATATGCTTAACCTCTTCAGGAAGGCTCACATTTGTTTCACAAGTTAGGTATACAAAAATATTATAACCAATAACAAGCACACTTTTTCTTCTATGCCACTCATGAAGCATCACCAAATGCCTCAAATTTTTCAAAAAAATTTCCATGATCTGGTTGCTCTTAGCCAATTTTATAATCTCTTCATATTCACAATTTGACTGAATTTCATTCCAAAAGGTCCTTGATCTGTTTAGCATGTAAACTGGAATATCAATACTCCACTTCTTGAACTCTCTTTTAGAAGTGGAGTATTGACATTCCAGTTTAAATGCTAAACAAATCAAGGACCTTTTGGAATGAAATCCATTCAAGCTATGAATATGAAGATATTTTAAAACTAGCTAAGAGCAACCAGATCATAGGAAAAAAATGAAAAATTTGATCCATTTGGTGATGCTTCGTGAGTGGTGTTATCTCTCAAATCTACACCCTTGCTAAGTTGTAAAAATTAGAAATTGGAGTAACATGGAACACGCCTAGGTTGTGGGTCACCTAAACTTGGAGTGGACCTCCAGATAAGGCTAGCTCCTAAATGGTGTCACCCAAACTACTGCTAAAGTAATGTTTTTCTAAGGAAAGAGTAAGAAGGAAACATGAAAGTGAAACTAACTGAAAGATCTTAAAAGGTGATGCACTAAAACACTAAGACTTGTAAACATAGTTTACATACACAAGTTATCAACTATAAGCTTGATGAACACAACTCAATATTGATATGTCTTGCATCAATATTTTGTAAGAAAGCTATAATGCACACTCCAAGAAGGAAATAAAATATTTCACAACTTGAAATACCTACAACACAACACAACTTACAACCTAAAACTACATATGTACTTTCTGTTTAAAGATGCCACTAATGAGACACAAAACTAGGAATGATAAAAATCACAAGTAGTTGCATCAAATAATCCAAATACATACAATGAAACAAAAAATTGAGAAGGTCAAACTGCTTATCTCCATTAATCATCAAGGTATGAACTACTATACAATTTTGTAAAAGAGTTAAAAAACTGTCTCATATTGAAAGAAAACTCCAAAAGTGAGTTACCATACTGCTAGAAAAGAAAGAATTGACTTCCAAACTCATGTTTGAAGTTACTTATGCTTTTTTGAAACCTGCCCCACACATATCCTTCTAGAAGCCTCTTGGTCATATGCAACAGAAAAATCCTAAAAATAGCCCCCAAAACCTCTCCAAAATGTCTCCAAAGTGAAAAAAAAGGTCAAGCCATTACTTTACCCACATTAAAAGCATGAGAAATTGCCCCAAGATGCTCTCATTCCCTCCAAAAACCCAGTCAAAGAAAACCTCACACTTTCCATATGTTGGTCAATATTCATCCAACTTCACTACATGCTTGGAACCAATCATCATGAACCCTCAATTACACCTCTTTGACTCAATCTTGAAAATCAATGCCTCTTTTCTTGCATCAATATGACAATTATTAAAGTGATTTATAATCCACCACTTAATAATGCCTTTTACATTTTCAAATCAGTTTATAACTTGAGCAAAACATAGGGTCGACCATTCTTAGCTTGACTTAACATTGTTTAAGGTTATGCAATTAGCACAAAGTTTCAAATATATTACATGGGCATTAACTTTGCAAAGAATATTGGAAAAAAAGGCAAAAAAATCCCTTGTGGAGGTTGACTAACTTAGGGTAAATGAAAACCCTAAGTGAAAGCCATGCCATATATGTATTTCACACTTCATTTTCTTTACCATTCTAGAGTCTTCGAGCTGCTGAGGATACTCTATTTTGGGGATGCATTTGGAGGTTATTCTATGAGATTCACACTAAGAGCCATCTGGAAATATGCACAGGTGATCCTTTATTAGCATAAAATGTTACGATTTTCCTCTATCATGGAGAAACTTTCCTTTTTCTATTCTATTGTGAAGAAAAATGGTGCAAATGTCTTCATTTTTTTCTACATATTTTCAATATTATGAAACTTGTTTGTGGAAAAGTTTCATTCTTTATGTACCTCCTATTCCATGTGCAAAAGATGACATAGAAGCTCACTTTTCTTATGGCCTCTATATCCGTCTATATGATTTTAATCATGGATTCAATCCTTTAGCTCAGCCTTAAAGATTTCATAGGATCCTTTTCATGGATTTAATGTTTTGTCTCCTTCAGGTCGTGGCTCATTCTGTTATGGGTGTTTTTTTAATCAAATTTTGTATTCACAACTCTATCTTCAAAAAACTTGAGGGTTTGTGCTTAAAACCCAACTGTGGCTCCCTTGGGATTTTCCATGGCCCAGACTTGTTCTTTATCCAGGCTTTGTGTCTTGCAAACATTTCTATAGGGTTTGAAGTTATTGCATTCTACATTTGAAAAACCAATTTGAGGTCAAGGGTTTCTAGCTTTTACTTGATTTGCTTCTGTGAATAAACCATGATAAGAATGTGCAATATTATAATAAGAATGAGACTCCATGGGAGGGTAATTAGTTGAGACAAGAGCTATCTCAATTGACTACTCCACAAGAAAAAACTACCCTGTGAAGAAAAATGGTTTTCTAAATGATTCCATGCCATTGCAAAATACAGGTGTAGCTCAAAGGCTCTATGCATTTTTTCCACTCCTTCATGAACACTACCTTTTCCACTCATTGTTCCTTCTTATTTCCTGCTCACTACACTTTGGTTTTTGGTATCCCTTCAATTCACTATGGTAAATTTTAATCCTCTGCCATGACTCATGATTGTTTGCTCATCTTTTTTTCATCAGGTTGTCCACTAGTGTTGCAAGGTCATCGTCACTTGTTTGCTCTCTTTGGCATTGATTTTAACATGTAACTCATTTACCCCTAAACTATTGATAAAAGAATATATATAAGCATGCAATTTTTTTCATTTATCACTTAGCAGAGCATTAACCAGGAACCCTGAGACTGTTTCTTGAAAAATGCACTCAATGCCATCATTGTGACTATCTCCATGATTGAAATCAATGCTTCTTTATTCAGCATTAAATAGGAATACTACTTCTATTACTATATTTATTGTGTAGGCATTGCTTTTCACTGTGCACTTAGTCATGTATTTGCATTGACTGTTCCTCTTGATACTCAATAATGTAGAAAACTACCCTCTCCTAATTCATGAATGTCTATTGTGAGATGAATAGTGAATGCAAATCTCACATTTAAATGCAAGAAAGTAACATGATGCATAGCACATGTTTCTTATATGCACTTCAGTAGCATTTTCTTTGATTTGCATTTTCTCTTATCAGTTGACTTACCGTGCACCTATTTACTTTCAAATGAAAAGATCATTAAAGAATTTAGTTGCATCATTGTGCTTTCATCTACATTGCATTGCTCTTTGAGACATCAAATACATTGTGGCATTAACCATGCATTTTATGTCTCACCTTTAACTACTCCATGTAACTCATGATAGCTCCTGATAGTAGTTGATAGCTCTTGCTATCTCAAAAACATGATAATCATGTACTTATGAATTTCAAATTGTAAAACACCATGTAATCTTTGTAGACTAGTTTTGTGCTATCTTCCTATTGATTATGATTGACCTTATTAATAGGATAAAACTCTTATTAATAAGGTATTTGTCTTAATCAATATCACCATGGTGAATGAAACTTGTTTTCAAGGATTACATTGATGATATATGTATACGTCTAAAACTGGTCATGATTAGCTTGTTAATTAATTAAATATGATTTATTTAATTAATTCCCCTAAAGTCATCTACATATAAATAAATTTAATTATTTATTCATTCATCTTCTAAAATTCTTCTACCTTAAATTAAATAAATAATTTTATTTAATTATTGACATTTCCACCTTCCACTTAATTAAATTAAATAAACTTTCATAATTTATTTATTTTTTATTATCATCCTATTCTAGAGTTTAAATATTTTAAATATTTAAATAATGGAATATCTTCTTCATCTCATCTTTTATCTTTCACTTGATTAAATTAAATAAATTTTCATAATTTATTTATATTTAATTATCATTTGGTTCTTGAATTTAAATATTTAAAATATTTAAATATTTAAAATATTTAAATATTTAAAATATTTAAATATTTAAAATATTTAAATAATGGAATATTCTCCATCCCATAATCGAATTAAAATATTAAATATGTTATTTAATATTTCCTCACCCTAATTTCTTTTTTTTAACATAATTAAATATGAGTTATTTAATTATGTGAGTTTCCATTTCCATCTTCACTCCTAAATTAAATAAATTTAATTTATTTAATTCTAACTCATTTTTAACTCACCTTTCCAAATTCTAACCCACTCTTCAAAATGGAAATTTCCCTTCGAAACTCAATGAAGAAAAGGGAAACCTTCCATCCTCTTCTCCACTTTCGAAAATCTCCTGCTGTTTATTCAAACAAGCTTAATCCGGGCCGTCGATTGATTCAACCAATCAAATCCATTTGAAAACTCTATAAAATCCAGTGCAAATCCAAACTTTTGTTACTTACAACTTACACACACATTTTGCATAATCATCCACATTTGCACGCACGCATACACTACGCATTTATACAGCCATACTTTCGATCAGTTTATGCATTCATATCAGTTTCTATATCGCAACAATCTTCTCATATTAGCATAGCTTTGCATTTAGCATAGTTTGCATTTTAAATCTCGTTCTTTAGCTATCATTTTGTTGAGCATTGGTCTGCTGATCTGAGAGCAATTTGATGCAACGAAACGTTGGAGATAGAGGAAGATAAAAGGATTTCGGGAAAACTGTTATGGTTTGCGTATATTCTGTTTCTTTTTTAGTTTTTCTGATATAATGTTTTATTAATATGTGTTTTATCTTATTTAAATTGATCCAATATTTCATACACATAATATGAAATGTGACTATCCCTCTCTATTGAAACTAGAGGGAAAAATGCTGGGCTCAACCCTTGTGGGAGCCCATTTTACTCCACATGCTATAGCCAGATGAAACAAAGCAACAACAAAGATTTCACCTATACCTGTACAATGAGCAAAAAAATTAGATAAAACAAAACATATAATAAATGTTTTTGATAATTCTTTTGTTTTCTTGGTTATCTGTGACCAGTATGCAGGCTATTATAATGCTTATGAGGATCAGGCTATGTGTTTATGGATGTTTTCATATATATTGATTGGTAATCCTTCATTGCTCTAACCAAACTCTTCTCACATATGCAGGAAACCTAGGAGTAGCAAGGAGTGCAACAACTCGAAGCTGGATAAGCAGGAGGAGCTAAAGATGATGCAAAACAAGACAACTGAGATTCGTCATTTAGGAAATGATGGGTCCCCTATCTCTATATATGCATTTATTTCATTATGTATCTATAAATGTATAGTTTTTTCCATCATTTTCATTCAAATAGTTAGTCTCATGGCTTGTGTGGGACAACATGCATTTATATTATCAATAAAGACTACATTTTGCAAAAAATGTTTCTCTCTCTTCTTTGTTGTATGCATTTGCATAATGTAATTGTAGTAATTCAGTCTTTTGGTAATTTCTTTATGCACATGGATATAACATAGTAGAGTGGAATGTACCTTTTTTTTCACTTTTGAAAAAACATAAAAAGATCTACTTGTTTGAGCAGTTAGCTAAAATAGGTAACAAGTGGCATAGAAGAAAAAGTGTGCTAGTTATTGGCTACAATATTTTTGTATAACTAACTTGTGAGTCAAATGTGAGCCTTCGTGAAGAGGCTAAGCATATTGGAAAAATGATTATAGAGAGCCCACATCTTCTTATTCCCGATGAAGGTCATCAAGGTCAAAATAGTTGATCAAAGATATCGAATTAATGCAAAAAGGTTAATTCAAAACTACACATTATACTCTCAAGAACTCTTTTCTAGAATAAATTCAAAGAGATTTTCAACACATTGTATCTGGTAAGGTCAATTTTTTTCATTTGCTACTTGGGTAAAAACTCGAAGCTATCCCAACACCTAGTAAAGTTATGGCTAACATCAAGATCTACAGGCTGAGGAAGTTCTACATGGGTGAAATTGGGAATAAAATTCAGAATGGAAAATTAGAATTTGATGAAGCTCTTGCAAAGTTCAAGTTAATGACTAATGCTTTTGTTCATTTTTATGATGGGAAGATTTTGAAGAGTCTTCCCAGAATAAAGGATTTTACTATGATTTTGAGAGCATCTTCTATATAGTAGGTTGTCTTAGATCAAATAAATGAAGCAAACAATTGTAAAAGAGCTAACAATTTTGAATTTGAAACAATGGTATTTTATGTATATAATCCCCCTGTGATTTTCTCCTAGAATAAGGTATAACAATTTTGAATTAGAAACAATGGTACATGAACAACTATTCAACCTATCTATTATGCTACAACAATTAACTATAGCTTAGAACATATCAATATAAACATAAAATAGCAGGTGCAATTCACCTCAAGATCTTTTGTGGTAATTTCTTTGTAAGGAAGTTTGCAATCCTCAATGAACATTCTCTATGCACATATCCAAACATTTAAAGTTCTTAACCAAAGCTCCAAAAATGAGTATCTTGTAATTGCATGACTCCTACTTTTTCTCCGAGTATGATAGTTCCTAAGTTTCCGATGTTTCTAGATGGAACCTATAGGAGAAAAGTGTAGTCTCCATTTGAAGGAACCATATTCAAAGCTCTTCCTTGAAATGAGGGTTGAAAACATTAGAAGAAAATCAATACCATAATTCTAAAGTATCAATTTGTATCAAGAAAAATGTCAAAAAGTATAATTAAAAAGACAAATCCTTACAATTTGGTTCTTTCACATCCACAATTTTTTGACTTAACTAAAATGAAACATCTCTTGGTATTTTATAAGAACAAGACTCTTGGGAAATTGAATAGATACACAAGAAGAAATCAAAGGATGAATCAATATAAGGCACATGGCGAATGATAGCTGGCAGAAAGACTTTTAAATAAGTCAATAAACTTGACCTTCTTCAATAGTTTTAACTTTCGAGACTTTTCAAAATAATATCAGGACCTCCAATTGGACCAATTAGATTTATGATTTTATCTTTAGAATGTAGGAACTTTCTCTGTCATATATTCATCCAACTGGGAATTCAGAGTAATCGACCGACTCCTAAGATGTAATCAAGTGAAAACTAATGTTTCAGTCCACTGACATTTGTATTCCTACACTCAAGTTTTGCTTCCCAATGAAAACACCTAGAAGTGTTTCACACCGGCTCTTGAGGTACTCTCCTTCATTACATGTGATACATGATTTCCTAGTACTTATTTATCTCAAACTCCTCCTTCGCATGAACTCTCAAAGTGTACTGCCCAACCCGGTTATGTCACTAATAGCAATCCAAGTTTTCTTGAATTTGCATACCTAAATGTTGCATCACAATCTATTCTTCCTATACATAAAAATGCCACATATTAACCCTTTCTAAATAAAAAATTTAATCATCATAAAACCATAATTAATAAATCATTTTAGTTTCAAAAAGAATCCGATGTTATTAGTATAAAAATAAATGTTGTATAAATCACAAAAAATCCATGAAGCCTCCTAAATGTAGCTTAAAGAAAGTTTATAGGGTGGGTTTTAGCATAAGAAGCTTTCTACTACAACTCTCAATGAATGTATTATAAGAAAAAAAAAATCACACTTGAAGTAATGTAGTCAAACATTTATTCCAAAAGTATGTTAGTAGGTATTAACTAAAAACATAATGATTTTTTGCTTGGTTTCTTTTATCAATATGCCATGTGGAAATGGAATAATCACTAAGAAACCCTAACAATAAAAAATGACTTGTAAAGGTTCAAGAAAGTAAATTCCATTGTATTATTGTGTAATGGTGACGAAGGCACTTATATGAGCATGATTTGCATGCAAATCCCTGTCATTGAATTTCCATCCATCCAAAGAGAAAATAAGTATAAGGATTTGAGCAATATAAGTCCAAAGGGTTATGTTGTAATGGTAATGGAATCACCATAAGAGCACAATCAATTAAAAAATTCTTGTGACTATAATTATGTGATCCATAACTCTATTGGTCTTGTACAAATCATTGTCATCACAATCAAGTGTCCAATTACTCTAATAGAGATTCAGTGCACCTATAGTATAAAAATTATGGGGTGCATTCAATTTGATTCAAGTTTAATAGGTTACAATGTAATGATAACATGATCCAAGAGAAATTACCTCTTACTGCAATAAAGAGCCTATAACTCTAGTTGATATGTAGAGTGATTGTGTTATATCAATTATGTAGTGCATTCAAGCACAACCCATGTTTAATAGGATATTCTAGAGAGTGATAAATATTTTCTAAACCTTATGAATATTACTTAAAAGTGTACAACTTAAACTATAGACAAAGTTTGTTACATACTTGAATAAATCTTGGGTTACCACAAACTATAATAATGTGATCTGCTAATAACCATTACATGGGAAGTATTAAAGCAAGACCCATGCTATATAGGATACATTTCCCTAATCATGTTTACATACCTTAATGATCAAACACAAGCTTCCCACAAACTCTATGATACAATCCAAGATCATACCACACCCTGTCAAGATAGCTAATTTTCTGACCCAAGATCTAAGGTTGCTTTTTAATACCAACAAAAGCATTGGCAAGAGCATGACTAGGGTAAAAATCCTAGGCCTCCATAGAAACATAAACTATAACTCTAGTGGATTAGTGAGGTTGCAATACTAGAAAGATTGAGACATTGTCCGTTTGTCAGAATAATTTTAACTTGGCAACAAAAAAATACCCAATACTAGTTTTTTTAAATACCCATATAAAGAAAACGTCCAACGTCCTTTTTTTAAATACCAAGATAGTCAATAACAAAGGGTTCTCCGAACATTAATTATTTTTAATGCCTGGGAAAAATGATAACAAAATCAAAATTTAGAAAACTATTTGTAATACCAAAAGAGGTTGAGACCTCATTTGTTTCTAAAAAAACACTATCTCGATAGCGAAAAATATCCAGCTTACCATTTTTTTAAATACCCATTTCAAGTGAAAACTCAACATCGAAATACCCAAACAACCAATTAAAAATATTGAGCATCAGTTTTTAAACATACCCAGATATCTAGTAACAAAACAACCAACATCATAAAATTCAAATACCTAATAGGAAATAATGCATACATCCAATTTTTAAAAAAAATTAAGAATTTTTTGCTTACCTTTGAGGCAATCCATAGCAAAAATCTCAAAATCCTCAAGACATACTTCTAGGTGGGGAGTTGTCTGATAGAAGGATAGATTTGGCCACATTCTAGACCCATACTTTGAAGCACTACTGGCAGGTGATTCCTCCACTGGGAAAGCCCTTCGATTACTGGTCAATATCTCCATCTTCAAAACCCTTCAACCTCTGTTTGTTTTCCTAGACTATTTCTTCTAACTAAGCAGTAGTTAAAAACCAAAGGAAAATGGTGGTCATAATTATATCATTTGATTTTTGTTACGCATTTATAAAATATATATATATATATATATTTGTATGCATAAGTGTTGGTTAAAGCCTAAATTGATGGCTAGGAATATTTTCTCTCAAAAAACAAAGTTTGATGCAAAAAAATTGTCATTTATTTAGTCATTTATAGCTATGATTTTATCCAATGATCAAATTAGTAATTTATTTAGTCATTTATAGCTGTGTTGCAAAAAATGAGTATAATTTAGTCATTTTTAGTTGTCATGACTAAAATTTTTAGTCACAGTCATTTATTTTCCAAATTCTACTAGTGTAAGGAGTTCAAAACAAAGCAAAGGGTAACAACCCTCATGAGAAGAGATCAAAAATATCTCGAGAGACTCTAGAAAGAGAATGTAGAAAAAATTGTAGAGTTAACACAAAGATTAAGGATGACTCCGAAGAGAATTAGAGAAGAAATGCAAGTTGAGATGCCTGCACCGGATGTGAGTATTGTAGAAGATACATGGCATGATGATTCTCAACGTGAGCATGGATTTGAAGAAGGTAATGTGCAAGATAATGTTCTTCCAGAAGTGGAAGAAATTGTTGGTGATAAAAATGTTGAAGGAGAAGCTACTAGAGAAGATATTGCAAAGGAGGATACTTCCACAAATCATCAAAATTCTCCTCTGATATCTGAAATAAATTTTGAGAACATTCAAGGCCAACCAGAGACAATCATTCCTCTAAATAACAAAGAACAAGATACTGATGAAGATGATGCATAGAAGAATAATGGACAAAAGGATGGGAACACATCTAGGAATGAGGAAGAGAAGGAAATGGAGACACCAGTTGATACTAGTGATAAAGAAAAGGATTTGAAGAAGAACACTACTAAGGAGAATGTGAAGGCTACTAGTGAATCCTCTGATTCCTCTAGAGATTCTTTAAAGAATTTGTTGAGCATGCAGGTTAAGTTCTAGTCTGTAGTGTTTGCCCAACTATTACAACTTCCTATGCAACAAGGGCATGTGGACATGGATATATTTTTCCTCTTCATAAGCTTCAATTGGGAGATGCTTTACATGCATCTTTCTAGAAAGAAATCATAGATATACATCAGAAGAGTGAAGAAATGATAGATGAGGATGTAAAGTTTTTTGCATGAAGCCATACCTGGTGCTATCATTGACAACTCCCTCTTCGGAATGGAAAACCTAAAATTTTTGCTTGATTCTCTTAAAGATTATGATATTAGGTTGAAGGGGAAGATAGAAAAGGAGTTAGAGAAGAATGTGGATGAGAAAATATTGTTAGATGTAACGAAGAAGTGTGCTAGTACACAGTGAATTTCAATAAAATCTTAAGGGTGCACAAAGTTGTGTGGCAGAAGCCAAAGTTTTGTTTCTTTTTTTCATGAAATGGCTTAGATCTACTAAAAGCATAAGAGATGAGATGGAATCAATTAAGTCCCAAATTGATAAAGCTTCCAGTGCCTATTGTCCAACACATGATCTGGATGGAAGTACAAGGTTAGCAATTGAGAATTTACATGAGCAATTCTTCCAACTACAAGTACAAAAAGAAAATATCATTACACAGTTTGGTAATCTCAAGGATTTGGTGAACTCCAAGTTCATACTTGTTGTCCAACGCCTTGATGAGTGTTGATAAAGATTTAAAGCTAAATTCAGTACCCAACACTCCAAGTGAAGGTGAAGAACTCTTCATGGAGTTTGAGGCACAAAGAAGATGTTTGGTATAGCTAAGAAGATTTGGGAGGATGGAAAACAAGAATGGCAAGCCCATCTTGAAAAGCTGCAAGAGTCAAGCTCTTCCTTTAGGTGAATGCATTTCTTTCCTTTTTATGCATTTCAATTATTGTTTCAAATTTCTATCTACATATGTGGAAGGTATAAGGCATATTTCCAATATAACTTTTTGTTGGATAGCACTCCTAGGGTGGATTTAGTTAAGTTTCCAACTCGTATATATGTACATATCTTTTAGGGGGAGATCTAGTATATGAGAAGATTGTTGTATGCACCCTCTTCCCTTGATGTCAAAGGGGGAGAGTAAGATTAGAGAAATATTTTTAGAGATAATTGAGGCATGTTTCCATTAATGACAAAGGGGGATATTTTTGGAAGAATAAGGAGTTTTTCATTGATGCTTTTTTTGGCAACATGAGCATGTGAGATGAGCACAAGTTGTACAACTTTGTAGTTCAATCTTGTCATTGATATCAATATTGTATTCCAGTATGAAGACCATTGTGCAGCTTGAGAATGTTTGAGGATTCTTATCAAGTACAATTTTGTAAGAAGGTTTGATTCAGTGAGGGCAGTTGACATGAAAATTCACTAAGTGTCAATACAGGTATTTTGTGTACAGGACATCAGATTTTTGGGTCCACAAATTGGTCTACTATATAAGTTCTTGCTCTACAATTTTGATATATTTTTTTGGATGATAGAGGAACCTAATCCCAAAATTTCATATTTCTTTGGCTTCTAGTGTTGAAGTTAATGGTAACAGTATATTGGTCTAGTAGTAACAGGTGTTTTCTAGTTTAGGGCATATGTTTTGGTGAATCCACACTTCTCTGTGGATTGGGATATAGATTTGTAGATTTGTGGAGATGTTGATAGGTGTCAATAGAGTGTGTATTCCAAATGGCATAGAGTTTGGAGTTTCATGTGTTTGAATGTGGTTGTACAGTTGTCAAATTTTGTTATTAGGTCATTACTGGTGCCGAACTAATGAGTTTTGTATATTGTGGAGTTTGAATAAGTATTGATTCATTATGTGGGAGATATTATGGGTCCATGCCAACCTATTTTGAGTTGTTAGGAGTTTTGGATCTTAGCACAAAGCATGTATGTATGTATGTTGAGACGACAAGGTATAAATGGTATGACACATCTAATTAGGCCAACCTAATTGATGTTGTAAGTGTTTATGGATGAAGCTAATATACATGTAAGATCCTTTTGGTGTTTTGAAGTGTGTGATACAATAAGTGTTTTTGGATGTGAATTGTGTGAGATTAAGGTGAATGTAGAGCAGAACAAAGAGCTAATTCAAATCAGAATGAAGTGTGTAAAGTTTGTATTTTGAGCTTCAAAGGAACTATAATTCATGCATATGTTAGATGCAACTGTAATAGTTCAAATCTTGATTGTGTGCCACAATCTCTTTTATCTTTTCTTCTTTTAGTGGGCAGTGAGTCCACCTGCAGTGAACACTTTTGTAATATACTATAACTGGTTATAATATATTGTGAGCTAATCTTCATTGTGGTTTTTCTCATTTTGGGTTTTCCATGTAAAAATATGGTGTTCATGTGTTATGTTATTTGATGGTTTCTTTTATACTTTCCTTGTTGCAAATTGAATATGCTATGTGGAATGAATGTTTAAATGCTTAAGTGGTTTAAAAGAATACTAATTCACACCCCTCTCAATATTTCGGGTGTTCAATAGTAATTTCCAATTTTTATCTAAATTTCTTATTGCATGATGAATGTGTATTACTCCTCTCGATGGGTTCCCTCCAAAGTGACATAAGTACTACAAACTTCAAAATCTACTATAGGATTTTCTTTTGGCCAATTTAGAATAAAATAAAGGGCTTCACCATGTGGCCTAGGATATTTACTACCTACCAAGAGATTATATTGGGATAGGCCTTATTAATGTCAAGATACATGATATTACTCATTATGCTAAATATATAGTTAGAGGTTATGATGCCATTGAAGCCTATTAAATTCTCTCAAAAATAATATTTCCTCTAGAGTATCATTTGAGTATCTAGCTTAGAATGATCTTAAACTCCATTCTCGTGTAATTATTAAAATCAATGACACTTTTTCATCCTAAAGTATTAGGAAACCTTTGGAAAAATTTAAACCATGACTGCCCTTGAATGAAGATGGATTATGCAATGACTTATTGTGGTTTCCCAACATCTTGTTTCAAGACAAGCCAACTAGTCCTTGGGTTCATTCCCTCAAGATATTTTAAAGAGGAATTAGACATATCTATGATATTTACTCCAATTCTAATTCCACTTGGATTTATTGGCCTCAATATAAGGCTAATTTTAATTTATGTAAATTATCTAAGAGACATACTAGACAATAATTAAATCCATGAACTTTCTTAGCATATGTAAAAATTGTGTGTGCTCAATTAAGCCTTAGTGGAAGGATTGCAAGTGGTATGCCAATACACTCTTCATGATTACATGATGGAGAAAAATTACAAGTGGCTCTCTTCTCACCTACTCCTGGTTCCAAAATTAAAAATAAAATGGTTGTATACTATATCCTAGCTTCATGTGAGCTATTAAACATAGACAATTTAGAAAGCTATTGCACGAACAAAAAAATGTTTAATTTGATTGGTGTTTGCTAAATACTAATTCTTCCAATTAGCATGCATTTGATACATCTTCACATTTTCAACCCAAGATATCCTTTTTGTGAGCAACTTGAAATCCGTCTTCATATTTTTCGATATTGTATTTGTGTTCAAAACACTTGGCAATTGATACATGAATTTTTCTATACTTTATTGCTTGAATTATTCACATGGAACACTGTCCTTCCCGGGGATAAAGCCAAATTTTCTATTGAATTTCCCCATTTGTGGCATGCTTTATATCAAAGATTCATTTTTCTACTATTTTTTCTCTATAATATGAATGTTATTTTTTCTACTCTAAATTGTTGGTGATTTTTAATATGTTCATTAAATTTAAATTCAATCCAACAAGATTATATTGGAAATCTAGCATCTTCATACTTTTTAGATCATTGAATGAATGCCCATTGCACTATAACTGGAGTTCTGCCTTTACCACCTTCACATGTTAGATCCCCCTACTAGGACTAAAGGTCCAACTACTTAAAGTCCTCACAAAGCCACTCCACCACCATCATCAACAAGACAATAATATAGCTAGACTTCACCACTACCTCAATTCTTAGATTGTCAAAGTGCATGATCTTCATCTCCACATCACTCCACATCCTCTAAATATAGCTTGGATGGCTCCCTCCTAATTAGGTAAAATTCCCATAGGTAATGCTCATTATTTTTCCACTAAGGTTTGTACAAAATAAAGGTTAGGAGGATCCTAAAGATGGTGATAACATTGATGGGTGATTCCCCCTTCACCCACCCTCTCCAATCCCACCCAATAAAATCTATTGATCTTGTAATTTGATGATTTAATGTCCATTATGTGGTATACACTTGCTAAGCTTGTGGTTGTTTCCCTTTCTTGGCCATAAGTTTGTTTTTACTTCAAGCTTTATTAGTCTAACTTTGAGACATGATCATATGTTTCCTACATTTTTTATGGTTGTATGCTTTGGCTATTTAGTTCTTTTATAAGAAAACAACTTATTTTTTCAACATATGTGTGAGAACTTAAGAAAGTTCCCTATAAATACATAATATTTAATATTGTAATGTAAGGTATATTATGTGAAACTACAATTAATCATACATAATGATTAATTAATCAATAATATTAAATACCTACATAACACCCACGTTAAACACATTTGAACATCAAATATAACCTCTTCAAAAAATAATATTGTCCAACTTCCAAATACAAAATATTCTAACATAAAAGATGTGCAACACCTTCCCCACATGTTCCTCCTAAGAGAAAACTCCATTGATCGAAGCTTTCTAAAATCCTCATTTTCTATCTTCATGGAATTGATTTCACTGTTACATTACATTCTGCATTGCACTGGAGTTCTCCATAACGGTTTCTGCAACAACCTCTCTTCAATAGTCAAAGACTGAAAATTTCTCCAATCTGTGAGCATTACTCTTAAATCATGAAGCTTGTTGCTCAATCCAATACAACAGTTGGCATGCATGGTGCAAATCTTAGTAAAATCCTTGCTTGCTTCACAAAAGCCACCAAAATAACTTGTATCCAAGAATCTCATTGTCAATCCTATTTTTCTGATCTCCTCATTGTGCTTAATATAATTTAGCACATCTTGGTCGTGCTTTCTTGGATATAACTTATGTGAGGAGTACCAGTATTTATAGAATTGTATTGTCCGATTATTGGATTTTACATAGTTGAATCCTCCATTTACAGCGTTGTTCAAATCTGTAGGGCTGCCATTATAACGGTCACAAGCGATTTGGAAATCTCCATCTGTAACAAAATGGTCGAAAGGGTTTCTGAACCACATTATATCTGCATCCTGTACACACAGTGATCCATGTCAGAAATGTCACCTATCCGTGCAACCAGCAATTACCAGTCATGAAAGACAGGTACTGAAGATTGAATTCCAGAATTATATTACAAGGAATACGCCAATGTAGTTATTGGAAAAAAAAAATCAGTTGTAAGAAACGTTTGGTCTTAAATATTATGCTGTTGGGCAGTTTTAAGATACGGCTATTCTTAAATATTATGCTGTTCAACAGCTTTAAGAAATGGCCATTCTTAAAATATTATTCTGTTGTAACAGTCAGTAAATTTAAATTTCATTTACCACTTTTAAAATTGTAATTAGAGCAGTAAAGAATTGTTTTATTTTTAAAGTATTATCTTTATTTAATAGAGGGGTTTAATCTTAGTGAAAAGAGATTACTGAGTATGATTGGAAATGTTGTGAGGAATTATTTAATTTTGAAAAGATTAGGCTCATGTAGCAGTGACGTTTAATTTTAGAATAAACAGATATGATCTAAAATTTCAGTGATCCAGAATATTGAATTAAAAGACATACAAAATTGATTTTAAAAGAAATCTTTTCAATACTATATAAAATATAAAAGGATATAGAAGGTTCATGCTAAAGCTTTAAAACGAAAAAGATTATGATATTGCTATTAGGATTCAACTATGTAGTTTTACGAGTCAAACTCATTGACCCATATTTCATTAGTGATTCACAAGAACCCATCTCTCATGATAATGAATGGTCCACTTAGCACTCATTGCATCTAGGCGATGCTCACATAGGTGAAGCACAGGGCCTTCCTCGGAGGTCGCCCATCCCAATACTATGCTTAAGCATGCTTAACCATGGAGTTTTCCCCAAGGTTAAGCCCACTTAGCTTGCAACCCCATTTGCAAAACCTTCAACAAGTGTTGTGCCTTATGAATCATTCATTATAGAGCCCTTTTAGGGCCTTCCTGGGAGGAAAAAGATTGCTGTTTGTAACAGTAGGCTGCTGCTATAACAAAATAAATGATCACAAGTTAACCCCATGACCTTCCTTTAGTTTAAATTCGTATTTTTCATTTTTTCAACTCTCTTTGTTATGCTCTTAATATTAGAGTATATAAGCTTACAAATAGTGGTTTGTGGTTATCTTAACTCTTAATTTAGTCATTATCATTATTATATTGCTATTTAGTTAGTTGGATCTGTTATTTAGTTAGTTAGATCGCCCTAAAGTTTATATATGGTTATCTAAGTTGGATTGGGTGATATCCTAGGCATAAATAAAGTTTATATAGGAAATAGGAGTCTTATTTGTTCATCATATTGTGAATTGTGTTCTCATTAGAGATATGCCCCCTCAAAATGACTTGTTATTCTCAGCTATTATGGAATATTTGCAACATATTTCCTATCATATTTTTCTATTGTGTACACGTATACATAACATTAAACAGTCCATTTTTTTGTTTCCATCAATGTCCAAATCCATTATGTTATGTTTATTTCTGAAAAACAGTAGCATTAATCTTTAGATAATAAGAGAAAAGAAAAAGGAGATAGGGGCCAGTATACCGTAAAAATGAAGCTATATCCCATTTCAAGCACAGTTCTTAGAAAATCAATTCTTCTCCACATCATCTTCAAGTAATCATCAGTCATAAAACGCTTCTCCCCGGAAAAGTCAATACCCTTAGTCTTGAGAATAAAGCAGTGAGAATGAATGGATATGCACCGAGTGTAAGCCTTTTGATCCAAAGCAACTATAACCAGATGATTCAAGAACCTGCTAGTTCCTTCCCCAGTGTGAAAGCTCTCCAAGAAAAGATCTATCATGGAATTTGGTGTTGCCCATGCATGATTCAATGTGGTTATTATCACTGTCTTATTATCCATTGTAGCATTTTGTAAAATTGTCTCCAGCTGTGGAGGTTCTTTGATCTGCATAACAGTGGCAATCATTTGTG
This sequence comes from Sequoia sempervirens, assembly GCA_007258455.2. NCBI lineage: Eukaryota > Viridiplantae > Streptophyta > Pinopsida > Cupressales > Cupressaceae > Sequoia > Sequoia sempervirens. The sequence goes on along the minus strand of VDFB02338372.1, from coordinate 3,637,464 downwards.
TTTCAGAGTTGCATCAAACTAAAATTCAGCTCAATATATGCTTCAGCTCTGCAAGAAGACCCTGCACTTGGAGTGCTACTATTCACCATTTAATTTGCTGCATATTTAGCCTCTAGTCATAGCATTTTTCTTCTCTAACTTTACTAACAAAAAGAACAACCTTGATTTTAGAAAATGGGCTTAAACTTATATAAACAACACATGCAATTAACAGTGGAAGATAAACAAATATCTCATCTTGTTGAGAGTATATTGTATATTTTCATGTTGTATGGTCTGTTCAGGTTATGGAGATTAGTTCAATACATTTTTTGAAAAAAAATTGATTGCATGCATGAGTTTTGGGTCTATTTTCCCCTTCACATACATAAAAGTTGAATAAAAAAATTATTTCTATTGTGAATAGTTGAACAAGATTCTAAAACTTCTTTTCCTTTCAATTTATTTTTTGTTTCATTATTGCTCACCAAATGTTAAAATAATGTCTTACTTCGCAAACAGAATAAAAGAAAGTGAAGGCACCATGGAATAAGTCTCAGTTGGGCTTGAAAATGACTGCACATTGTATGATTGTTTCTAAACTGTAACTTCAATATTTCTTTCTTAGATTGGAACTGGGGATAGAAGAGGCTCCACCTGCTTATCCTAACCTTTGAAAGTTAAGTATTTTTTTGGGGAGGGAGGGACCGAAGACAGGAAACATTAAAACAGAGAAAATCATTAGGTTCCATGCTTTCTTTAAAAAAAAAAAAATCCCAAAATGCAAGTTAGGTCATAAACTACAGAAACTCTGCGTAAGTTTCTTAAGGAAATAAATTGATTTTTGGAAACTTATGGAACATCCTACAAACAGTATTGAAAAACAGTTCTGTGGCAACAAACAAAAATTCACGCTGTATTTTAAATTTCAGTTGAGCACAATTTGAATAGGACAATATCTTCAAGGCCCTTTTCTTGGCCTAAACTAAATCAACTAATACGGGGTCCAACTCATGCTTACCCACTTATATTAGAAATTTTGAAAACCATAACTCTAAAACGTTTCATCTTTGTTGATGTGCAATGACTTTCAACTGAATTAATTCAATTGCATATTTCAATTTCCTATCAACAGAGAGATCAATGGCTGTCAAAATGTGACTCTTCTCAATTTTATGACTCAATTTTATGACAGCATTCCAAAGATGCCTCACTACTTTACTATGTAATTTATAAAATGTAGACAATCCAATTCAAAATGCCTTTCTGACTCAAAATTATATAGAAATTAGCATAGGTTAGTGTTCTTATATAAGATAAATAACAAAAATTAGTGGATGATATAAAACAAATCTAACATGTTAATTTTAAAAAAATGGAATATTGGAATAAAGAACTGGACCTTTCATATTCTTTGCTGTTTGGAATGGAAAATATTGGGATAAAGAAAATCATTAGGCTTCAGATTCTTATTTTGATCTTTAAAGTTCAAAGTTTTTTCTTTTGGGGCGGTGTTTACTGGGAAAGGGAAGAAAATTAGGTGCCTCACCTGTGGTTGAAAAAAAAGAAGAAACAAAACAGAAATTTTTCCAAACACAAGTATTGGAAACGGATGGGCTCAATTAGGTCATAGACCATAGAAATTTTACATGAGTTTCTTAAGGAAATCAATAGATCTCTGGAAATCAATGCAAAATCCTGCGACTCGGTATTGAAAAAATAGCTCTGTAGCAACACAGGAAACTTCAAAGTATATTTTTCATTTCAGTTGAATTACAATTTGAACACAACAATATCTGCAACACACTTTAATTGGTCTATACTAAAATCAACTAATAGTAAAATCATGTTACGCACCTATATTGTAAAATCGTGACTCTAAAAGTCTCATATTAGTTAATGTACAATCACTTTCAACTGATCTAATCCAATTGCATATTTGAATTTCCACTCAAGAGAGCCATGAATGGCTGCTAAAGTATGACTGTTTTCAATTTTATGATAAAATTCCAAGATGCCTCCCCTATTTCCCATGTAATAAATAAAATGTACAAGACCCAATTCACAACACCTTTACAACTCAAACCTGCATCATAATCAAACCAAGGATTCCATCCAAGATTCAAATTTGAATGGTTCCCAGCAAGAAAGGACCCATTTTGTTAAGACCCAATAATTGCAGTGAGAATTTGCATACCAGGTTGGTACCTTTGGCCAATAAATTTCTGACAGACAGGCTTTTCCCGGAAACCATTTGATCAGCTGATTTGACTTGTCCGAATAGGATAAAATGACACAAGTCAGTGATATTAATGCAACACACAGTAAGATTACCACACAGCTCCTTGTTCTCCACATAGTAGACATTGCAAATGTTTTCTTTTCTCTCTTTTTCTGGATCTTCCTTCACAAACGGCTTAACTAAATCGTATCAGTCAGGTCCTTCTGACCCAATGAGATGAAAACAAAAGCGAAAACCTCCGATTGGATAAAACTAAAGATAGTAATGTGCAGAGAAGGATAATTTAAAGAAAAGATGAATGCCGGCTAGTTTTAGTTACAGGAAGAAGTTCAAACAGAAATGAAGTTGAATTGCCATTTCCAATGCAAGCTTTTGTTTGTTAGTCTTTGTTTGAAATAGAGGCTTGTCTGGCATGTTGGTTTGACGAGGTTGATGAGCACAAGAGGTAACATAAAATACAAAAGAAGTGGACATGTCCGCCTATGATGGTCAATATGATCTTAAACTATGGCATCTGTTGTCCAAATCAAAGCTCTGTTTTTATAATTGAAAATTAAAGCACATTGTTAGAAGTATATAAAGGAGTGATTGGATGATATATATATAAAAATAGTTCTTACTGTGTATTTATGTTTTTTTTAATTTATTTTATATAATGTTTGGTCAACAGAATTATTTATGTATGTGTATCAGCCATTCAATTGCATCTTTAGATACTTTTATTAATTTATAATAATCTCATGGGTTTATAATAATTAAAGAGATTTTGATGAATATATTAAAATGACTTTGAATGTAACATAATTATTACTATTGATAATTATTTGAAAAAAACCATTGATATAATAAGCTTCAATTACAAGATTTTTTTTCTATTAAGCAATATAGTTTATATCAACACTACAATTATTTGAAACAATAGATGAATTAATTTTATGTCATACTCATATACAATTATAATATCATTTGTGTAATACAAACATATGCTACAAAAAAGGTTGACGAAGACATTCAAAAGATAAACACACTAGTATATTATAATTGTAAGGAAGCTAAGATAGCGGAGCAACTTCCTATACTAATCTTGAGAGGAGGATATTGCAAAATATTATAGATCTTCACAATAGTTACAAAAACTTAAGCAAAAATAAGCATAAATAGATCATGTATACTACAACATAGTAATTTACGTGAGGAAAACCTTTTCGGGAGAAAAACACCACTCCAAAAGTAGTCCAATATATTATTCAAAAATCACAAAGACTACAATATACTTGCAGAGCAAGCTTCTCACAGGAGTATCACCAACCGGAGATCCAAAGGCAACACAACTACTATTAGACTAATAAAATACATCACAATACAGTCGTAATACAACACCCTCATAAAATAGGGTTGCCTTCTAGGGAAAGATAAGCCAACAAAATATCTACTATTAGATTTGAGATCTAATGATGAACGGTCTAGATTTATGATAATAAAATATACATAAAATGTGGCTTTCGGGGGTGTCGCCCCCAAACCCTCATCGGGGCACACAGCCCCTGGACCCCATAGGGGGGGTACACCCCCTGCACCCCCTGCACTCACTTATCAACATTACACCTTATATAATTTCAAGGTTGAGACACATTTTCCCAACAAATATCTCACTTGGTGAACACCTTGCAAGAGTAACAAGAGGGAGCATAAACACCATCTCTTAATTGCTAGGGGCCAAAAGGCCCATAGACTTTGAACACCATCTAAATTTCTCTATGCTCATAGGCTTAGTTATAGAATCAACAACATTCATCAAAGTATTTACCTTAACCAAATTCACCTACCATCTTTGACTATAGCTCTAACAAAATGATACTATGCATTGATGTGCTTGGTCCTAACATGAAATGTCGGGTTCTTAGTGAGACATATCACACTTCAACTATCACAATAAATTGTCATTGTACCTTATTTTATATCAATATTTGAACACAACCTATTGAACCAAATGGCTTCTTTACAAGCATGAGTAGTTGCCATATACTCAGCTTCAGTAGTGAACAAAGCAACCACAACCTACACTTACTCATCCAACTAATTGCACCACCAAATAAAGTAAACATGTAAGCACTAATGGATCATCTACTATCAACGTCACCTACCCATTTTGAATCCAAATAACCATGAATATCAAGGGAAATCTCATCTTCAATTAAATTATTATAATAGCACAAGGAATACTATGAGGTGCCTCACAAATATCTGAAGACTCTTTTAATTGTATCCCAATGAACTCTACCAGGTTTAGACATATATCTAAAAACAACTCTCACTACTTGGACAATGTCTAGTCTATTACAAACCATAACATACATCATTTACTTCCAATTGCAATCTGGTAAGGCACTCTACTCATGTCTTCCATCTTTGATGGGGATTTTGGACAATCTAAAATAGATAACTTTGTTCCAGCTAAAAAAGAAACACACAGTGGTCTACAATCCTGCATGTCAAACCTCTATAAAATTGAACTGACATACTTACTTTGTCCAAGCCATAACTTTCTAGATTCACTCCATCTCTTCTAATTTCCATCCCAATAATGTGTCTAACTACACCCAAATCTTTCATTTCAAATTTAGTTGCAAGTTGAGATCTCAATTCTAAAATCATACTTTTCCCTTTACTAATAAATAACATATATCATCAACATATAATGCAATAAGCAGGAAACAATCACCATCAGTATTATAATAAACACAATGATCTGATTTAGAATGCTCAAATCGCAAACTCAACATATATGTATCACATTTTGGGTACCACATCCTAGGACTCTATTTTAGGCCATACAAAGATTTTTTCAATTTGCAAATGAATTTACTTTTACCTTTCACCATGTAGCTCTCTGGTTGTTTCATATAAATATCCTCCTCCAAGTCACCATGAAGGAAAATTAGTTTTTACATCAATTTTCTCAACCTCTAAATCATAAGCACTAGCAATAAAAATCAAAAATCTAATGGATGTAATTTTTGCAACAGGAAAAAATATCCCAGCATAATCAACACCCTCAACTTGAGAGTAACCTTTGGCAACCAACCTTGCTTTGTACTTCTCAATACCTCCATCTAAACCAATCTTTTTCTTGAACACCCATTTGCAACCAACATGTTTTCTTCCTTTAGACAATGGCGCAAAATCTCATGTATCATTCTTTTTTAAAGCAAACATTTCTTCATCCATAGAAATATTCTAGGATTTTGAATCATTCACATCTAATGCCTCTTCTACCGATCTAGGTTCATCCATGTTAATATTCAAAGATAAAATGCATCTCCAATCATCAAGTGAATATCCTTCAGGTGGTTTTCTATGCCTTGTAGACCTATGAACAAGCTGGGTTGGAGGTTCTTCCTCCTCTTCTAAAGATTTAGATCTAGATTAGCTCTCCTCATCTTCTTGTTTATCCATGGGCCTTGATTCAACTTTCTTAGGTGTAGAAGGAAATTGAATCACATCTATCTGTTTACTTTGTTTTGGCTATACTATAACATAAGAAGGATTAGGTTTTATAAAAATAACACTTCTACTATATATAGTACCCTATGTGCAATAGGATTCCAAAGCTTGTATTTTTTCACACCATAATTGTATCCAATGAAGATGTATTTCACAACCTTATTCTCCAACTTTGTTCACTTCTTCTTTTGCACATGTGCATATACCTCGCAACCAAAAACTCTAAGATGTCTTAATGAATGCTTGTGACTCGACCATGCCTCTTAGGTGTCTTATCAACAAGATATGATGTAGGAGACCTATTAATTAGGAAACAAGCCATGACAACAACTTCAGCCCAAAACCTTTGTTCTATACCAACACCACTCAACATACTCGTAGCCTTCTCCATCAATGTCATGCTCATTCTTTTTGCAACTCTATTCTACTGTAGAGAATACAAAGTTTTCTTTTTTCTATAAATACCACATTCTTTACAAAATCTATCAAAATCATTAGAACAAAAATCACCATCATTATCAATCCTCAAACATTTTATCTTATTTCCAGTCTACAACTCAACCATTGCTTTAAATTCTTTAAATCAACTAAAAACTTTAGATTTACTCTTGAGAAAGTATACCCATGTCCTTCTACTATAATCATCAATACATGAAACATAATATGTGTATTTTCCAATTGAAGGAACATCTACAAGACTAAACACATTAGAATGAATAAGATCCAATAGACCACAAATATTATAAGAACTTGATTAAAATTGGATGCAATTTTTTTTTCCATAAATGCAATGCTTATAAAAATCAAATTCAAGATTACAATTAGACAACCCTTCAACAAGGTTCTTATTTTTTAAGTTCCTTAGACCCTTTTCTCCAATGTGGCCAAGTATCTAGTGTCATAACATAGTTTTCTATCTAGGTAACTTTGATTTAGAAGAAAAAGAACTCTTGGGTATCCAAAAGCTATGACCATTTGTTGAAGATGAAACCCTCACCTATTTCAAAGACTTGTTTTTCATAGAAGTACTATTGCACTCAACAATGCATGCATCAAGCTTATACAATGTGTCATATATGACACCTCTAGTAATCACCATAACACCTCTAACCATATTGCATTATGCATCAAAAAAATACTATCTGCACACCTACAACTATTAGTTTGCTCACAAATAACAAATTTTGTGCTAATCTAGGGATATGCAATACACTAGATTAATCCTTTTTATTCTACCATTAGGAAACTCGATTCTAACTTTAGTACAATCAACAATATTTAAACAAAAATCATCACCCAAGTACACCTTACCTCCATCAAATTCTTCATATTTAATTATAAAACTAATCTCTATTAGAGGTCATATGGAAAGATGCATCTAAGTCATTTAACCATACATCATTACCTACATGAGTTACAAAAGCTGCAATGAATGCATCACCATCTTCCTTCTTGAACTCAGAATCAAAATCAAATATCTTCTTTTTATTCTTTGCAATCCTTACAAATACATGTCCAAGCTTATCGTAGTTCTAGCAAATAACTTTAGACTTTCTAGGAGATTTGGATCTCCCCTTGGACTTGGATTTATCATGATTCTCATTATTTTTTACTTTTTTCTTAGTTATTCCATAAAAAATTTAGGCCCTCCTTGGTGCTAATGGATACCTTCCTCCTCATCTCTTCATAAAGCAAAGAACCCACCACATCTCTAGTCTTCAAGATAATAGAAGTACTCCCAATAGCCATAACAAGAGAATTCCACAAATCAGGAAAAGAAAGAAACAAGATTTGAAATTTATTATCATCATCCATTTTGAAACCAACTAATGCTTGAGCCACAAACATATTGAATGCTTCCAAGAGGTTTTTAATTCATTCACCATTTTCCATTCTCAAGGAATATAATTTCTTCCTCAAGAAAATCTTGTTCAATAAAGATTTGGCTTGATACATTGCACCAAATTTCTTCCATAGTTTATGTGTAGAGGTCTCTTCATAGAAATTGATTAAAATAGAGTCTAACTAGCACAATCTAATTAGATCCTTGGCTTTATGATCCATAACAACATATTGAGCAACTTAAGTAGGATTTTTAGGCCTTGAAAAATTCTCATCAACAACATCACACAAATATTGATCTATCAACAAATCCTCTATCTTCAGCTTGGACACATTTCAAAATTATTTCCAAAAAATCTATCCACCTCTATTCTCCTTGGTGGACTTTCCATCTGAAAATTCTAGCAACAAGATCACAAAGTATCTTTTTCACTTGAGCTCCCACTAAAATATGGATTAGTTCAAAAAACTCAACAACCCACAACTGAAACCAAAGGTGATCAAGCTTTGATACCACTTGTAAGGAAGATAAGGTAGCAAAATAATTTCCTACACTAATCTTGAGAGAAGGTCTAATGCAAAAATTACAAATCTTTACATTAGATACAAAAAAAATAAACATAAATATCATACATACCACAACACAATGATTTATAAGGGAAAAACCCTTTTGAGCTCTAGAAAAACTCCACACTCCAAAAGTCATCCAATATTATTCAGAAATAACAAAGATTAGAATATACTTGTAGAGTGAGCTTCTCATTGGAGTATCACCAACTAGACATCTAGAGGCAACACGACTGCTATTAGACTCTCAAAATACATCACAATACATAGCCATAATAAAACACTCTCATAAAATAGGGTTTATTTCTAGGGAAAGGAAAGCTAACAAAATATCTCCTATATTAGATTTGAGAACTAAAGATGAGTGGTCTATATTTACAATAATAAAATATGTATATACCCTCGTTGGGGCACACAACCCTTGGACCCCCCACCTAGAGGATGAGCCCCTGGACCTCATAGGGGGTACCCCCTTGCACCCCCCAATGCTCACCTATCAATAATACACCATATATAATTGCAAGGTTGAGACATATTTTCCTAATAATAATAATATAATTCACAAATATCTTCAACATACCCTATAAAATGTTGTAAACAAAGATTTTGGCACCTAAATGCTTTATGGTCTTTCTAGGGATTTTCACCTAAAAGGATAAAGATTGGGTCAAAATACAATGCATACATTAAAATATTGATGTGATGTGGGTGTAATGTTCCTAGATGAGATGGACTAAATGCAAAAAACAAACAAAAGTTATTGATTATGAATGCAAAACTAAGAAATGTGAAATGTTTGAAAACAGAGTGATGTATGCAAAAACACCTAAGAATGCAAGTAAATGATAAAAGAACTAAACAGAATTGGAGAGGTGCACTTGGAATATGAAGTCTGATGTAGAGAGGCTCTAGAATCCTACAGAGTCGATTGGAAATGTTGACTGGGACACTTACGCCAAGCTAGGTGACAATCCAGTTTCATGGAAAATCTACCAAAACAAGAATCTGCCAAATGGGTACTCAGAAATGTAAAAATCAATTTTCAACCTTGGCAATGGTACTAATTTGCCATAGATGGCCACTTAGTCCACCTATGAATTTATTGAATTTCTGAATAGGATTCTATAGTTCTCGATCTGCACTTCTCTTCTTAACAGGTGTCTGAATCTAAATCTGCATAAAACTGGCTGAAATTGGTCTCTAAGCTTCAATTAGGGTTATGTTGACTTTGATGACTTCGCAATACCTTTTTGACACTTTCCTCTTTGAAAAATCTGTATACAATACCTACAAACACACATGCAAAGAGGGGAGAAGGGGTTAAGTGTTAGAGTATAGGGGTTTTCCTTAGTCAAGCCCTGATTTGGTAATCAAACCTTATGAAATGAAATGAAATAAGAAGAGAATGATAAATAAACATGCAATGCCATAAACTTACCAAACCCTTGATATATAAATCTAAAGATATGCAATGAAGTGCTCCAATGGAATTCTTGATGATGCTTAGAGATGCTTGAATGCTTGAAAATGATTAAGAAATTGAATGTTTGAATGAATAGGTAGTCGGTGTTAAAATCAGAGGAAAAACCCTTATTTATACTTGATTTTCCATTAATTCCCAAAAATAACACATCATAGGCTAGAACTCAAGGGTAAGAGAATAAAATCCCACCAAGAAATTAAAATTACTTTGACTTTTGTGCCTAGTGGGACTAAGTCACCCCAAGTGGTGACTTGGTCCCACCAAGGAAATTTCACTGGGTGTTGAAAATTAAAGTGCATTAAATAAGGTCTAATGGGAATATCCTCAAAAATACACTTAAGTATGCCTAGAAAGTGTCTTAATGGGTCATTTAAACATGAGAAAGGGTTGACTTAGTGATGACAAGTCTAGAAAAGTGTGAGAGTTTGTTACAACCTTTACAACACTTTGAAATAAGACTTGGTAAGTGATAAAAAGGGGTTATTTAAGTGAATTATAATGAAAGGGTCCTAGAAAAGTGTGAAAGAGGGTTACAACACTTCACAATACTTTTACAAGACATCCTAGAAGTCTTAATGATTCACAAGGGTCCAAGACCGAATGTGAATGTGTTGACCACATTACAACATTAAATCTAGGAAAAAATCAAGCCAAAGTCCACTAGGAGGGCTTGAACATGAGAAAAAGTAGAAGGGTTACTTTTTTTGTGTCCACAGTTAGCCCCCACTTTAGTCAGAGAATGAACCTGCTTCAAACTCACACTAAAGTAGTCAAACATGCAATCAAGAGGGATACAAATGTACTCATCCTAGTAAGATGAGACAACAATGATCAAGAGGGATGAACAAGCCCCCATGATGAAGATCTCATGGCAAACCAAACATGAACACAAAGGAACACACATGAAAATGATGAAAAAAAATAAAAGAGGGAAGAAAGTCGAATTGAGCTTCGACGTTTGTCTAGCTCATTGTGGATTAGATCTAGGCTATTTGTTTGGAAAAAGAAATGCATACTCACTTTGGGGTGACAAAACTCATGGTTGTTCGCCGGGTGAGAAGGCCCAAAAGGTGAGAAACACACACTCATGGCTGGTATGTACTCACAAACACACAAGTGGCTATGGAGAAAATTCATGCCTCGAAATGGGCTTCCCGCTCAACCATACTAAAGTTATACCTCCTGATAACTTTAATAAGACACCACAAAGGACAATGTCATTTCGTGCTTCATGAGACAAGCAAAACTTTATATGCTTAAAAATCATGAACAAATGCGATGGCACCACAAGCATGCAAGTTGTGTTATGCAAGGTAGCCATATAAATGCAAAATAAAAAATGAAAAAGAATGTTCAAATGAGTCTTTGCTTAGTTCATGCGAGGTCTATAACTTAGGGAACATTGTTTCTAATGTCTCCAAGAGAGGAAAAATCAAAGAATAAAATATTCATAACTTAGGGGATGCATCACATTGCATTAGGCCAATAAGAGGAATGTAATATTCCAAGAGAGATCACGCTTATGAAGGACACTATACCCAATGTCATCCACAAAGTGACAAACACATTGTATGGAACAAGAAGGCTGCACTAAGAACAAAAGAGAAGAATGGAAATGAATTATGCCAATGTATGCCCCTTCTTTAAAGGAATTGCTACACACCATTCTATGAGAAATTACTTTAAAGTAGGAAAAGAAAAATGCAAAAAGAAACAAGACATGGGAGCCAACTTGGAAAGCCCCTATGCCTTGAGTCATACATTTCTAAGTAAGGTTGTGTCATGCAAATGAAAAAGGAACAAAAGAAAGAGGGATTTCCCCCAAAAGGAATACACCAAACACATAAGGGATTCATGGATTTGGGGTTAGTATGTTCATTGTTGCAATGTTTTGTAAGAAGCTCAAAACTATCATCATTCCCCAAATACACATAGAATTGGAAGAATGACACAAAGAGAGTGGAAATAAAGAAAAAGACAAATCCATTTGGGTGAACATAGAAGAGACATAGGATGTCTCAATGCTTTGCAATGTCTCCAAAAGGAAAATTCAAGCAAAATGAAAATGAAAAGGTGAACGAAAAGGAAAAACTTTTGGGTCAACATGAAAGAGACATTGCAGTCTCAATGCCTTGCATCATCCCCAAAAGGAAAACACAAAACAAAGGCAAAAAATAAAATAGAAAGACCTTTTTTGGTCAACATGGAAGAGACATAGGGTGTCCCAACACTTTGCGTCATCCCCAAAAGGAAAACACAAAACAAAGGTGAAAGGAAAAATCAATGTATGACATATAGAAGAATGAAGGGACAAATAAAGGAAGTGCACAAAGAGAGAGATAACATCAAATGTCACATCATGGGGGAGCACGATACACATACAAACACAAAAAAAAATAAAAAAATGTAAAGGGATAGCAAGACGAATGCAAATCAACCATATAACAAGTCATCTGCCTCACAATCATGTTTGGAAAGTGGACAACTGGCTAAAGGGATGAGAGCAAGGGCTGAACTAGGTGAAGTGCTAGGTTCTACACTTGTTGTAGGAGATTTATCATTTAAGCTCATGGAAGAGGAAAATAATGTATTCAGATCATTATGTATCTCTTTGTCAATTTTAGTGATCTCATCATCGTCATCCAAATTAATCACAACTAGAGGACATTTGGTAATGTCCAATGACAGTTGTATTATGAGTTGTTGTTGTTGTATTGGATCATTTTGTTGTGATTGGGGAGGTGGATCATCAGGAATTGCTTCTATCAAGTGTGGATGTTTATTTTCTTTGTTTTCTTCATTTTGTAACGTGCGAGCAAGGAGACGACATCAAAACCTACGCTCCCTAGCACCTCGATTTATTTTGATTCTATTTTGAAGTTGTGTTGGTGTAAGAGTGGGTTGATCCACCATAGGCTCTTGTTCTTCACTAAGGGGAAGAATAGAAGGAACCATATGAGATGGGTCAATCACTTTCTCTTTTACTTTATAAACTTGTTTTATGTGAGGGGGCATGATGGGGTTGGTTTCATTTTCTCTTGGGCATTTGGATGATGAAGGTGAAGTGTTTATTATTGGGTGATCTTGAGTTGTTGGTTCAAGTTCAGGTTGAAGCATTGTCTCATCTAGAATGGGAGTGTCGGAAGTGGATGGGGACATGTTGTGGAGGGACAATTCGACAATTTTTTTTCTTTAAACTTTTGATAAGCAATGAAAAAGAAATCTTTGCGAGGTGTTATGGGTTTCATGTGCTCGGGCCAAAAGGATTCTAAGGAGAAATTTCCTTTAGAAGACAAAGGGTTAAAGCTACTATGGTGAATAGTGAATGTGTCATCATCATGCAAAAAATTTAGACATTTGTGTATGATTGAAGGAACAACTTTCATAAAGTGAAGCCATGGATGGCCTAGCCACAAACGAAACCAATCTGGTTGTGGAATGATGGAGAATGTTACATCCACTATCTTAGGTCCTATCTGTAATGCAAGGATGATCAATCCTATCATAGGGCACAAAAAACCATTGTGTGTTTTGATCCATGCTCTTGGTTTTTCATAATCATCTTGATAAAGATCATGTAATAGCAAAAATTCCTCAGTGATCACATTCTCACCATAGGCGAGATCTATGAGTATCCTATTAGTGGGCTTATCATAAATATGGTCATCTATGTAAAGGGGACCATCGAGAAGATTTGGAAGAATATCCTTAGAAGAGAAAGCAATATCAAGAAATTTCTTAGTTGGGCCCTTGCGAGGGATGACATATATCGCACCTACCATATCATGCATAGGATTAATAGAAGTGGTATGTGGAATAGGATCAAGATGTTTGTTATCTTTATGAACAGTCATCACATCATCTTTTTGAATTTCACTAGCTTTAATGAATGACATAGTATGTTTGGGCATCAGATTGGTAAAAAAATTCAAATTTTGATTAGGTGGGGCAACAGAAAGATTGAATTTAACATTAATATTTGAAACAGATAGATGGCCAAAATCAATGAGGTCTTGCACTGTGTGTTTAAGAAGCTTACATTATTTTGTGTCATGTCCATTTTGTCTATGATAATGGCAATAAGCATTGGGTTGAAAGGTTGGAGGAAAAATTTTAGTTGGATCCAACGGTTTAACAGTAGGTAAAGTAATCATTTGTTTTTATAATAGTTGAGACATTGTGTTATGAAGAGTGTCTGGTAAAGGTGTAAACTATCTCTTTGGATCTCCATAAGTAAAAGGTATCATGGCTTTAACAATTATTACTTGATTATTGACAGGTTGAGGTGGTTGTTGAGGAGGGGGTTTGAATTGTAAAAATCCTTTGTTTCATTTTTGAAATGGTTGTGAATTGTTTGAAGTGCTAGGTTCATATTTTTTCAGTTCAACTAGTAGTGGACTTGGCATCACGAATACTAATCGAATTGTGATAATCGTAAAGGGTTGTACACAAGTGCATAAGGGAGGGAAATTTCATCATGATATCTATCTTGAATGTGACTTTTTAAATTTTCAATGAACATCTTTTGGAGATGCAGATCAAGAATCTTGACATCTAGTTGGGCATAAGGCAACTGATAGCATAAGATGAAATCAGTCAATTTTTCATCCATGACTTATGAATGCATCAACTAGTTCATTGAATGAACAAATTGAATTATTTGGTAAGGATGAAAACCACTCTAAGACAGTGTCTCTTAAAGTCCTAGGAAACAGTTTGGCCAATAGTTTATCATCAAGGACAAAGTCACTACATAAGGCTATGTAAGCTTTAACATGATTAGTAGGATTGCCCTTTCCTCCATACTTCTCAAATCTAGGCATTTCTATTCCTTGTGGCATCGGTGTTCTTAATATTTCCAAAGATAATGGGTTGCTACAAACATAATAGGTAGGTGGGGCATTGTGACTTTGACTTATGGTGGATATTTTTTGTTGCATAGAGGAAATAGTGTGGAAGAGTTGTGTGATGAGAGGGTTAGTGTAAATGGTATGAGGTGGAAGGGAAAGTGGTGATGGAGTGCATGTAGTGGTAGGGAAAGTGAAGGGAATGCTAATGGATGGTAAGGTGGAAGAGTAGAAAACATTTGATGCCACAAAAGAATTAGGAATGCAAGTAGGAATAATCGAGGAAGGAATCACACTGCTAACTTGTTGCATTGTTGTTTGACTTGCGGAGTGGTGTAGATAGGTATGGATGATACTATGGAAGGAGGAGGAGTGTTAAGTCCAAATTGACTAACCACAATGTTTGCTAGTTGAGATATACTAGAGATGGAAGGAATATGTTTATGGTATATCTCAACAATTTGTTTCATAACATCTAAGCCTTCATTGCTTTCAAGGAGACGATGGATGTTGTCTATAGTAGGAATTGCAGTGGTTGAAATGTTTTCAAGACACGTGTTCTTTTGCAGATGTGCTAAATCCTCATGAATGTTAATGATTTTATCTTGCAGAATGTGATCATTTTGTGTGTCAATTGGCATATTATTGGAAGGAAAAGTATTATTAAAGGTAGGGTCCAAGCCTAATGCACTTCTGTCAATACTAGGATTAGTAGCTTAGGACAATCCAAGGTCCACAATGAGTGTGTTATTGCAGGATGCCATGAGTCATGAACTTCTTCTCACTAAAGTATTATCAATAGGGCACCAAACACTCATACAAAGGCTACTAAAGGTGGGGTGGGTGCAAATGAAATAAAAACTAGGAGCAATAAAATGAAAATAACATAAATTCTGGAAACTGTAATAGAGATGCAATAACAAAAAATAGTAAAGCAGAAAATGCCCAAAAAATACTAGAAATTACAGTGCAAAATGTGTAGGACTAAGTCACCTAGTGTGGTGAATTAGTCCTAGTGAGGATTTTTTTTTTGAGTTTTTTCAGAAATTTTGAATGCAATTTGATGTATTTCAGATGCACAGATGCAACTATAGTATGAAAATGCAATTTTTTTGTTGTTTTCTAATGAAATATGATGCAAAAATGCAAACTATATGAGATTTTCACTAATGCAATGTTTAAAACCCTATGATGTAATTTAAATAATGCAAAAATTAATGCAATGCTAATGCAAGTTAAATCTAGGATGCTCTTGAAATTAGAAGCAAAAATATTCAAAATTCAAGTTCACCAAAATGTAAACAAATATTTTGGCACTCGAATGCTTTATGGTCCTTCTAGGGTTTTTCACCTAAAAGAATAAAGATTAGGAAAAAAAAAATGTATACATTCAAAGATTGATGTGATGTGGGTGTAATGTTCCTAGATGAGATGGAATAAATACAGAAAATGAACAAAATTTATTGATTATGAGTGCAAAACTAAGAAATGTGTAGTGTTTGAAAACATAGTGATGTAAGCAAAAACATTTAAGAATGCAAGTAAATGATAAAAGAACTAAACAAAATTGTAGAAGTGCACCCGGAATCTGAAGTCTGATGCAGAGAGGCTCTAGAATCCTATAGAGTTGACTCAAAATGTTGACTGGGATACTTACACCAAGCTGGGCGACTTAGTCTAGTTTCAGGGAAAATATACCAGAACAAGAATCTGCCAAATGGGGTACTATGAAAAGTAAAAATCAATTTTCAAGCCCGGAAGTGGGACTAATTCGTCACAGATGGTGACTTAGTCCACTTGGGAATTTCTAGAATTTATGAATAGGATTTTGTAGTTCTCGATCTGCACTTCTCTTCTTAACAGGTGTTTGAATCTAAATCTATAAAAAACAAGCTGAAAGTGGTCTACAAGGTTCAATTAGGGTTATGTTGACTTTTATGACTTTGCAACACCTTTTTGACACTTTCCTCTTTGACAAATCTGCATACAAGACCTACAAACACACATGCAAAGAGGGGAAAAAGGGTTAAGGGTTAGAGTATAGGGGTTTGTCTTAGTCAAACCCCGATTTGGTAATCAAACACTATGAGATGAAATGAAATAAAAAGAGAATGATAAATAAACAACGTGCAATGTCATAAACTTACCAAACCCTTGATATAGAAATATGAAGATATGCAATGAAGTGCTCCAATGGATGACTTGATGATGCTTAGAGATGCTTGAATATTTGAAAATGATTAAGAAATTGAATGCTTGAATGAATAGGTAGTCAGTCTTAAAATGAGAGGAAAAACCCTTATTTATACTTGATTTTCCATTAATTCTTGAAAATAACACATCACAGGCTGACCTCAAGGGTAAGAGAATAAAATCTCACCAAGAATTTTAAAAAAAAAATTTGTGCCCAGTGGGACTAAGTCACCCCAGGTTGTGACTTGGTCCCACCAGGGAAATTTTACTGGGTGTTAGAAATTAAAGTGCATTAAATAAGTTCTAATGGGAATATGCTCAAAAATACACTTAAGTATGGTTGGAAAGTGTATTAAGGGGTCATTTAAACATGAGAAACGGTTGATTTAGTGATGACAAGTCTAGAAAAGCATGAGAGTTTGTTACAACTCTTTACAACACTTTGAAATAAGACTTGGTAAGTGATAAAAAAGGGTTATTTAAGTGAATTATAATGAAAGGGTCCTAGAAAAGTGTAAAAGTGGGTTACAACACTTCACAATACTTTTACAAGACATCCTAGAAGTCTTAATGATTCGCAAGGGTCCAAGAGCTAATGTGAATGTGTTGACCACATTACAACATTAAATCTAGGAAAAGTCAAGCCAAAGTCCACTAGGAGGGCCTGATCATGAGAAAAAGTAGAAGGGTTACTTTTTCCGTGTCCACAAATTTCATGTACAATTATAATCTAGTTATCAAAGAAGGTGAAATGTGACAAACTAATGATATTAATTTAAGGTGATTTTGTTAGCATGCAAATTTAAGCATGTTTTTATTTATTGGTGCCTAATTTGGACCAAGTGACTTTGTAAGTGTATTCTTCTCTTTATACACATATATTCATTAAAGTAAATCCATCTCTTTATATATAAGAGACAATTCCAACTAATTGTTCAAGAAGATAAAAATTATTTGCTTTAGTTATATGCATTATTATTTAGCTTTAGTGATTTGCATTATAAATTAATCATTGGAGGAGGTGGAATGTGACATATTGATTGAATCCATGTTATTTCATAAAGTGTGTGGAGTGAGACATATCTATATTTTATTGGTGTCAAATTTGGACTAGGTGACTTTGTAAGTGTATCTATGCATTCATACACATGTATATTCAAAAATATGTCTGACTCTAAAATAAATACATTTATCTTTAATAATAATAGAGAATTCAAATAGCTTTAATTAATTTAAAAGAAACATTCATTTATAATTTAAAGTAATGAGTCTTTACTCTTCATACTATATAGAGATAATAGAGGTACCTGTAGAGACATCACATTTCCCTTGTATATAATCTACAAAAGAATAAAAGAATGAATTAAAAATAACTAAAAATAACATATTATTTTTTATGAAGAAGTTCACTCACGTAGAAAAGATCCAACATTATAATATCCTCATCTAGTAGTTTAGGATAGAAAAAAATCGCAATTCACCATTCATGGTCTTCTAAGGAAGGCTTTGAAATTCAGAGAGGCATGTCTCCAATCAAATTCTTCCATCTTTCTTCAAGCAATTTTATAATTTTAGAGGCTTGTTGGAGTTTCCAATGGGATTAAAATTTCAATGTAATCAGCTAGATCTAGAACCACCTAAAATCCAATTAGGAAAGGTTGGTGTTTTCTACATATCAGTCTCCTCTCATTGACATAAAGGCATAAGCCAATCAAAGATAAAATATAAAATATTATTTAAATTTTAAATTATATGGGAGTATTATTTTTTCATGTGATGATAAATATTATTAAGTTTCTCATGGTCAAGCCAAAATTATGTCCTCATATAGTAGCTTAATGCATGAATTCATGTATGTATCCATTCAATAAGTTCCTTACCTCCACCCTTATGTTTGAGTAAAATTATTCCATAACATAAAATTAGAAAGAAAAGGGAACAAGTCTCACTTGAATAACCATAAATAACTTGTAGAAATAAAAATGCCAAAGATTATAGACAAGTCTTTGGAAATGCAAGATCTTTTTTCTAATAAGTATTATATTGCAATATTTGGAATATTTCTCTCATAGACAAATGCAAATAAAATAATTTCTCAACACAATATATTACAACTTTTGAAGGGTTACAACAATATAAACCATTTTCACATAGCCGCAAGAGAGAATAATATGAGAAAAGGTATTTAGAAACCACATTGTAAATGAATAGAAAAAAATATCATCTACATGACATAACATGTACCCTAGGAAAAAAAATTCAAAGGAAAAAAAAAACTTGTGAAAGAACTGACACAATTAATGTATTATCTTATGAAAAAATATGAATACACTTGTAGGGTATCCATGCAAGGCCTCTAAACATTAAGCTCCATAATGGCACTCCATATGAACAAGAAAATGAGACTCATATAATTGTGTACATCCTAAGCCATACTTTCTCTCCTCACATATGCAACTTAGAAGAGATGCTCAATCAACCTTGGCCAACGAGCTAATGGTTATGATAACCAATGTCAATAAGTACTCGCTTGCTTGCTTTTATGGAAACAAGCTTGCACAAAACAACCAAGTGGTATTACAAAATTCATTTGTCTAATACCATGAGCTTATAAAACCATGTCCCCTTCATTTAATTTTTGGTATTAAGTTTTCTCAATATTAAATATTTTCATAATGGGTATGTATTCCAATGTTAAATAAATCATACAAAGTGGCTCCAAGAATTCCTAATCAATGTGATACATTCATTCCTATAATTCTTAGATCCATAAAAAATAAGTACTATATTTTATATTATAAACATCATATAGATGAACAACGCAACTTTTTCTCAACATTCTCCCACTTGTATGTATTGCATAAGGGGTCAAAAGTAAATTCAATCATCAAGGGAACAATCCCTATAGCCAACATGTACCATCAAAGAATCCAAGTACTTCATCAAGATACTTGCAACAATAAGAAAGGTGAACATCATCCAAAACAAGAACTTCCTCATCCTTCATCATGTGAATGCACAAAAATAAGATCTAATCCAAAGAGATGCCACACTATTACATAAAAGCATGAAACCTACCTCAACTCAATATCATATAAGATTTATTGTTTAACCCCATAGGATCCAAGGATTACCTAAAACCGAAACAAACTCCCACACAAGAGAGAAGAAATGGAAATTATATGAATCCAAATAATTCATTAGATGCATAAATCAAACTAGTATAGTAGATAATGAAGAAATCCTTGTTACAAAGACAAGAATCAAACCCTGGGATAAATTAAGACAATGGAAAGTTTCTTAATCCTATGACATGAAATGCAAAAATTAAATGAACTAAGTAAGATTAAGCATGTGAGTGTGAATAGAACCTAATTTAAAATTAGTTAGGTAATATACATGTAGTCACCCTAAATCTAACATCACTCTATTTTAATTAATTAAATATATTTATTTAATTAATTAATCTATTTTCCTCTTATAATTAATTAAATATTTTAATTAATTATGTTACTTTCCTATAGTTTTGCTAATCAATTAAATAATTCTTGTTATTTAATTGATCCCATTAAAATCCCCTATGCTCCTAATTCCAATTATGTTAATTAACCTACTAACCTCCATTATCCCATTCTCCAACTTTTAACTCCACTCAAGTTAATAAACTCCACCCACCTCATTATCCTAATTAATCCCTAATTAACTATCGTAACCCCCATCATTACCATTATTTCCTAATTTAAAATCCATCATCAACCCCTTAATCTTGTCTCATTAATGCAAACAATCCCACCTACCTCCACTATCTTACACCTAACCTCCAAAATTAAATGAGGTGTCATCCCAAGGTGTGCTCACACATGTGTGAGCATACCTTTACCTCATATCCTCTCTCACACTCAATTGTGACACTTGTCACAATGCTAATCAATCCTCAAGCTTGATCCATGCATCACATCCCTAATCAATCCTAGCCCTTCATCAACTTTCAATCTTGACCCTCCATTTCCCCCTCTAATTTTTTATAAATTGGGCCTTCATCCTCTCATTTTTCCATCTTGAATTTGAGCTAATATTATGCTGGTGCAATCTTGTGAGCAATCTACATCCATCCTTGAGAAAATCCAAAAAGAATAGGGTGCTTCTTGAACTCAATCTTGAGGGCCACCAAAGGTATAATGTTATGTTTTTAATTTGATGTCATTTCATTAGTAATTTTATGCTTTTGGTGTTAAATTCTAACTCTACATTTGGCATGCCCAGTGGGACCCACATCCCTGCTAATATTTTTGTCAAAGTTGTGTGATTTAAAGGTTTGTAGGTTTTGGACATTGTAGAATTGCGCTTCTGAGGAGACTTTTCATGCCTTCATAGAAACCTATGGTGCTTTCATCTCAAATTACTATACCCATGTCCAATCTTGTTGTGCCTGTGAGCCAACTCTTTGCACCTACATCTCAAATTTTGGGGCCCACATTTTGAGGATTTTGTTTAATCATTTTGCTAACAACTCTCAGGTTTTTGTAGGGTTTCTTTAATATTTTAGGCTTGTCTTCAGTGTTATATCAAGGCTTAAAGTTTATATTAGTTGTTATCACCCGCTATTATATTTAGTTTTTCTTTTATTTTACAACTATCACACTAAAAGCAAAGATAAAAATAACCATAATCTAAAATCAACCTAAAAATCTACCCAAGCTAAACAAGATCACTAGTTATCATCTCACAAATTGTTTTTAGTTCTATAATTAACCTTAAAAGGAAAAATAATTCACATTTTAAGTGCATTAGGTAAAATATATTTTGTTCTGGTAAAGGGTTTTTTTTCTATGCATGCATCAAAACTTTCAGCACCTATGTAACTGTGCCTACATTGTGATTTCCAATCCTGCGTAGCAACTTGTTATACATTCATTTGCTAGAAAAACATCTATGTTTTAGCATAATAGTTTGTATATTCTCTATTCTAGCATAGTTTGTTAATCAGGAATTTCACAGTAACCTGCACTTCTAGTGAACATAATTAGCAAAGAATTAGTATATTACTCTAGCTTGGGCCAACTAAGTCTCTAAAAGTAGGAACCATTTTTTTATTTCGACACTTCCATCCAGGCTAATTAGTTGATCTATTTTGGTATTATTTCAACATTTTGGATGTTTCTATTTAGCTAATCTTCAAAAAAATACCAATATTTTGTACATTTTAATTAGAAATAGCTATATTATTAGTAAGTAGGCCTAATTTCCATCATTTGTTTCTAGATTAACACAGGTGCCATTTTTCACATTTCGACGCTTCTGTTTTCAGTGTTAAAATCTCTATTTTTCTATTTCTATGCTTTCATGTCTACACTCTATAAAATTGTACTTCCATATAGTTTTGTATTTTTTGAGCTAACATTTGGACCAATGAGTAGTGCAACTATTCGATCATCAAACATAAATATAATCAACTACTAATCCATGGTTTTGTAGGACATTTGACCAAGACCTTTTGTTTTTCCACTAATCTAGGAACTAAATTAGAGTAGTGGGTTTATTATTATTTTTTTCTATGCTTGGAAGGGTGCAATAGACATATGCTCTCCCCTCGCACTTAGTGTGATCTTGGGGATTAGAAATCTTTGCATCTCTTCATTTTTTTAGATCATGTTTTAAGTAAACATAAGGTTGCTAGTTTATGTGTATGCTCTCCCCTCATGCTCTATGCGATATTGAGGATCAAAAACACCTAGCATACCTTTCCCTTTAGGAGACCTTCCTAGGGATTTCATCACAATAGGGGACAATCTCAACCACATGTAATGACAGGGTATATAAAGGGGGGAGAACTAAAGTTGTAGCCCAATCTAGTTGCGTTGTAATTGGTGAAGCTCCAATTGCTTAGGGTGATTCCAAGCTAGGAGTGAAGGGCTAGTTTGAGCTCTCAGTACCTTTCTGAAGTTCCCCACCCATGCTTGTGAGGGACTAGTGTTCATAATGTGAGCCTCACCTACCTTGCATATATAGAGGAATCCCTAGAAAAGTATTGTAAGCCTAGAAAGCCATCAAACATAGGTTAGTGTGGTGCAAGGGATGTGGATCATACCTTGAAGTTACTCACCATGTAATCCCTTAGGTTGAGATAGAAATTCATGTGGTGAACTACAATAGTTCCCAAGGAGAGAGAAAAGGTGAGTCTATGGAATCCATTGACGACCTTGTGCCACTAGATCTTAGAGATCTAGTGTTCACGAGAAAGGGTGTGTCACCAAAGTATCAAGAAGTATTAACCTAAGCTTGCTTGGGTGGTGGGACCACATTAATATATAAACCTACTTGAGCTTAGGGCTTGTAATCAAGTTCTTGAAGTGTCTTTTTGTGTGAAACCCATGAAGACGAATCAGCAAAATGGCTGAGGATTTGGCTATATCCCTTTGAAAACAATAAAAACTTCCAAATTTAGCTAATGTGTTTTATTGTTTATCAAATCTCTTGCCAAAACACCTAAGACTATAGAAATGCACCTATGATCAAACCTCCTGCACCT
The DNA here is from genome assembly GCA_007258455.2 of Sequoia sempervirens. Classification (NCBI taxonomy): domain Eukaryota; kingdom Viridiplantae; phylum Streptophyta; class Pinopsida; order Cupressales; family Cupressaceae; genus Sequoia; species Sequoia sempervirens. Next base: position 3,614,278 of record VDFB02338372.1, on the reverse strand, counting down.
CTATCAAAACCTGTTACACCTATGATTCTACACCTCTGTCAAAGCCTGTTGCACCTACATCTGATCATAGAACCTAATTCTTTGGTCTTGACCTCCTAGGGCCCCCTCATTAGTCTCAAATAATCTTCAACTTTGTCACCTTCTGATCATCAACCACTCCATCTTCATACCTAAAGTTTTCATCATCAATTCCCCCACCCTCCCCATCATTTAAACTTGGCCCTTTGGACTTAGGAAAAACCTTTGAATCACTTATCATTTAACATCTTGGACTTCATATCATCCCATCATCATCTTTTCCATCCCATTATCATCATCCAAATCCAACCTTAGGACACATCCTCTAAATCTTCAAAAATCATCATTCATCATCATCCTTTTCAAACCAAATTTTTAATTAGGAGTTAATATAGATCCTACATTATCCTTGCTAATCTAAGGGTAGCTTAAGAACTTTCCTATATTAAGTTGCATACTTGGTTAGACCATCCTTTTTGAATAGTTTATCCTAAGGAGTGGCTCCCTTTTGCTAAGTTTTTCAAAATCATCCCTATCTAACCTTGCTTAGGGACTTGCCTATCCTAAGTAAAGAAATCCAAAATCATCCCATCCTAAGGATCTAGGTTAGAAATTTTGATCACAACCTTTGGTTTCCTACCATAAAATTAATCCAATCAAACCATCCTTAATCACATCATCAATTCAATCACCAAAAACCAAATCCCTTAAAATCAATCCTAAGTACATCCTAATCAACAACCTTTACCATCCTCTTTATCAAAAATCCAAGTCCAAACCTAGTCCAAAATTCACACCCTTAATCTCTTAAATAATCCTTCCTTTGCATGCCAATCACTAGATCACAAGCAAGGAAATTAATGGATTCTCAAGGAGAGGCATTTTTCAATACCACTTCGTATCAACCACCCACCCATCATGAAGACATGGTAGATGCTCTAGAAGAGTCCCCTAGGTTAAGGGAATTCACCAATAACCCTTATAACCAAGAAATGATAGAGAGAATCATTCTCCTTGACAAAGACCACCTTGTCCTTAGCCTCATAGCACAAGGGGCTAAAACACCCTCCACCGATGACATCCTACAAGCAATGGGTAGTGACCCTCAAGCAATCCCTCATCATCCAATAATTTCTTTGATAATCTCATTGGACTACAACTTAACACCAATATCCCCTCTTCCACCAACAAAAACCAATCCAATATACCCCCATTAACAAAAACAACCTCTTCCATAAACACAATCTCATCTACCACCAACCCAACACCTTCCTCAAATACCACAATACCTCTCATCATAAACACAAATTTCCCTCTCTCCACAAATTTAACACAACCCCTCAATAATACACCCCCACTTACATCACATCTAAGGGTCATTATCCCACCCAATGCTAACATTACTTACACCCCTTCCAATGCAACCATACCCACACAACAATATTCCACTTCCACCTCCTCAAAATCCCCCACACACCAACAATCAAGTACCAACCCCTAATCATCAACAATACAACCTTAACATCAATAGTCCCCCATCAACACCTTCCTATCAATACACGTACAACCAACCACCCCAAAATCCTCCACAAGATCATTACCTTTCCCAAGAGTTACAAAAAATGAAAGACATGATCCAAGGAATCCAAAGTGGTCAAACCAAAAAAACATTTAGGTATGAAGATATATGTCCTTATCTATTTGACCAGCCTATATTAGCAATCCCCTTTCGTAAAGAATACGAGATCCCAAAATTTGACAAGTATAAAGGGAAGAACAACCCCATCAAACACTTAAAATAATTTAGAGTCCAATGCCAAGAACTGGCCTATAATGACATATACCTCATGATATTATTCCCTAAGAACCTTAGTGGTACAACCTTGGAATAATTTACACAATTACCCCATGGATCCATTAAGTCCTTTGTAGACTTAGCCGAATGTTTTGTAACACAATTTTCATACAACATTGACCAAGAAATAACTTTGGCTAAGTTATGCACAACAAAACAAAACAACGGGGAAATATTTACTTCATTCCTTCAAAGACGACAACACCTTGCAAGTAGATTCCCCTTACAAGTACCAAAAAAAATGGTTAACATCTTCATTGAAAATTGACACCCTAAAATTGCTCTACATTTAAGACTACAATGTATCACAACATTTGATGAAGTCATTGAAAAAGGGTTAACCATTGAAAAATATTTAATTGCAGGAGTAATTAAAGTCTATAAAGACCAAAAAGATAATAATAGAGACTCCAATGATAAATCAAAATACTGGTCCATGTTAACAATAAGATATGCACCCTATGCTAAGCTTATAGAAGACTTAGCTATCTGTTGAAACATGGAAACCTTCTTTAGATGTGGGTTATCTGTGTGAAGAAGGAATCTCCAATGTGAGTTGGTTCTCCAAATGAATTTCCTATTCTAAATGATTTTTTTGAAGTAAAGGGGAGAAAGATAATTGAAATTAAAACCTAAATCTAATAGATAACTGAGTAGAACTTAAGAAATTCAAACAACTATCACTCACAATAGTTTCTCTATCACAATAGCCCTCACAATCTCATTGGCACATACTTTATCAGTAATTTGTAAGAAGATCTATAACTAAATACAACATACAACTTGAAACTATGCAATTCTGAACACAAATTCACAACAACAAGACATATAAGGATCCAAAATTGAATCACAAAGACATCAAATTTCCATTACAAAATTGAGACAAGAGATGAGAAGAACTTTGCTACTTTATTGAAACTGAAAGAGTGTTTTTGCCTAAAATATAAGTACAAAAATGCTTACAAGCTCTCAAAAAGTGTGTAAAATCAAGAAAAAGAAATCTAAATTGAGAAAAACTCTAAGTTTTCTCCAATATATATCTCAAAACTCAATTTTTGAGCTCAGAAGAAAAGCTGGAAAAAAGATCCCAAAATCTGATCCAAACTACAAGAGAAAAGAAGAAACTTTCTCTTTCCAAGATGTCTATCGACTGAAGCTTTAAAATCAAGCTCAATCCACTCCAAAACTAGAAAAAATCAACTCAGTTTATCCATCTTTCCCTGACTTTGCCCCAGAGAAAATTTTCTTTTAGTTTACTAATAAAAATAGCAAAAAATAAAAGCAATTTATAAAACATTGCTTTATCTTTGCTTTGACAAGATTTTTTAGTTTTTTACAAATTCCAAATAAAGGCTTATCTTTATTCTGATTTTTTTGCAATTAAGATTTAAGGAAAATCTTTGCAAAAGATAAAAACTTTGATATCTCTTATCACAATTGATTTTTCTCCAAAAAATCATAAAAAATACAAGGATGAAATACCTATTACTAAGTTTTAATTGATTTCTAAAAAATCAATAAAATCAAAACCCTAAGCATAACATATGAATGTCTTATTTTTCACCAAGGCATAGGCATTGAATAAATAAAAAATCGTAAGGCTTTTAAGACTTTGAAAAATATTTAAATACCTATCCCAACACTTAGGAAAATGATATCAAATTAAGTGTTGAAAGGGATCAACCTAAGGCATATGAGACCATTGTATTAGTCTTGGGAGTTTGATATTTCTAAAATATTGAAAAAAAACACTAAGTCAAATTAGGGAAAATAAGGAAAAACCCTAATGACAAAACAAGACAAACCCTAAACTATCGGCCTCATTTTCACTTGATGTTTTTGGAGAAAAAAAAGGCTTCTCTGCTAGAAAGAAGAGTGTTGCCACCATGAGGCTAGGCTTTGAGCAGGAAGAGTGTGAGGTCGGCCATCGGCCCCTTTGTTAGTCGAATCTCCATCAAAATGGATTGGTAAATTGTTTTCTTAAGTCATTTCATGGCTTCATTGCACTATTTTTGAAATAACTTTGGCTTAAAGGTCGCAGCCTCTAGCTGTAATATGATGGTTTTTGATGTATTTTGGTCTCCTTTGTGTTTCTCCTTCATTCGGCCACCATGAGAGCTTGACCTAGGCATTGTTATTGAGCTCAAACTCCACCATTTTTTGCAAATTAACCTCTGAAAACAAAGAGTAGCTTTCCTCTCTTCGATTTGGAACCTTGTCTTCATTTTTGGCATTTTGAAATGGAATTTTTAGGGTATTTTCTGAGTTTCTAGCCGCCGCCATAGTTTTTATTCTCACATATTTGTCTCTACATTCCTCTCTTGATGATATGCTCGCCCTTTGGTGACATGGAAGATCAGTTTTTTGAGTTTCTTAAAGGAAAAAGATGAGAGAAAATCACAGCTTGATGGGTTTTATGAATGGAAACACAAGGAAAGCCTGCTCACCACTCGAGCTCTTTACTTCTCTATTCTATTGAATAAAACTCTAAACAAGTTTGATGAAAGAATGATAGTAAAGGATTTTATTTTATGGAAGATAAATCTAGAAAGTTTTTGTGTACATCTCTTTCATTGTAGGCATGGCTAACCTTGCATAGAGCTGGGCATTTTGCAAACCCACTATATTTTCATTCTTTAAATGAACTCAAAAAAAATATAAGCTCTACCTCTCATGAGGAAAACCTAGGTGGGTTTCGAGCTTCTATGAAACTTCTACCACATTTTCCCAAAGGATTTGCATTTCTCCCATTTCTGGGCTCGACCCATGATTGTAAATGTCAACTTATAAGAGCTTTCATATTGAAGAATATTTTATTTTATGGGCTTTCAAAAATTCATGGCTTTAGCCAATACTTGTTATTTCCTTCATTTTGAAGAGATTTTAAAAGCTTGAAATTGCACATTTTGATGGCATTTGTATCTAAACATGAAACCCCAACATGGGTATTCCTCAAAATAGAAGAAATTCCTCCATAGGTTGCGGCCATAACAGTAAACTCTTTATTCTCTCATATTCTAGTTTTTTTGTATTTGCATGTGCTTGTTTTTGTTTAAAATGAAAACCTCAAGTGAGTACTCTATTTTTAAGATGGAATATGGCCCTCAAGCTATGGCCTGTAACACTCCATTTCAGCATTTTTTGGAAACATTTAAGGTAAAGATTCGAAAGCTTTTTATTTCTCCTTTGTATGGCACTTTGATTTTGAAACCCTAAATGGGCTTTGTGGCTTATGAAAGCAAAAGAAAATAGCCTCTCCAGATCGCGGGTATGAGAATGAGAAACAGGGTTTTCTCCCTTCTTTGAACTTGAATTAACAAGCTCAAATATGCATTTTCTAGAAAACACTATGTACCATTTCTCTTGCACTCATTTGAAACCATGGATTTTTCAGAGGACACTTGTCTTATTGTAGCATAGTCCTCTATTTTGAAAGAACCAAAAGACATTATGTAACACAGATTTTTCTTTCAAATGTACTGTATATTGCCATACTTAATTTCTTGTCCTACAGTCATTTCCTTCTAGCCACTAAGGTGTTATTGTAGGTCACTTGTCATACTTCTCATGCACCTGGATTTTTCAGAGGACATGCACATTCTACTTTTCCCACCATAGTGCTTCATTTTGTGTTGCAAATAAATACTGAACCATGCAATCAGATTTATCTCATTTAATAGAGGCATCAAAACACTTAAATAAGCCTATACTCAATAGATTCTTTACATAAAGCAAGGATATTTTACCTTATGCACATTCAAAATTTAGTGTTCTTTGAATTCATAGTCAACAATGTCCCTTTTTGTTCTTCAAACAACAACATGATGATGAGGATGCAGCATGATGCATGGAAAATTTTGAAATATAAACCCCTGATTATGATATTCTAGAACATTTTTGTTGTTTCAACTGAAATTAATGATTATAAACAAGGAAATTATGTATGCCCATTCACTTCATTAAGAAATGAAGTACTTGATCCTGTATTCCAATTGAGCTCATTTCTCACTCATAATCTTCACTTCATTGCTCTCGGATTTGACTGTTATGAGTCAACACTAGTCTTGATTGTTGAAATGTATTCATTCCTTCTTGAATGGTTCAATTTATCATGATGATTATATTTCTTTACTCAACCCTCATTTGTATGTTGAGGGGTAGAATGCTGAGCTCTACCCTTGTGGGAGCCCGTTTTACTCCACATGCTATTATGTCTTCATGAAATGATTAGCTACATGAATTTTCCTATACCTGCATAGGAAACAAACAATGTTAGCATAAAATAATGAAGTTTAAAAGGCTCCATGATGTGACATTTCATTTTAAGGCTCTTATTACTGCACTCTTCATTCTTAGTTGATTCCATGCATTTCAAGGAATGAATTATATGTCTATTGATAGAGTAGTGTAACTCATATTCAGAGCTCTAACAGGACTTTCCCAATCATCTGCAGGTACACTCAGAATCAGAAGGAGGACAGAGCAAGCTGCAAGAACATCAACTGAAGATTGAGAAACCAACAATGATGGATATGTCTTACATTATTTTCTTCTTACTTTTTTAACCTTCAGTTTTATAATTCATTTCTTGCAATGAATTGTTTTGGCTATCTCCATGCTTGTGTGGATCCTTTAATTTCTATTTTCATTTCCATTTTGAAAAGAAATGTATCAAAAATGCAAATTTGTACAATCATTTGTATTTGCAAACAAATAAAATATTGTAATGTGAATAAGCATTGTGAAATAAATGAAAGCAATGATTCTACTTTATCATTTGTGTATTCCACTTTGTACTTCATTTGTGTTGCAAAGCACTGAGCAAACTTTTAAAATTCTATTTACTGAAAATTTTTGCTTAACTAAAACTTCATAAATCTGATGCAAACAGTAATTTAAGCAATGCCAAAATTAATTGAACTTTTCACTTTAAAATGAACAAACTAATCAACTCTGCCAATTGAGTTGTAGTGAAAATTCGTAACATTTTGGCGATTTTCGCTAAATGCTTTCCTGTTAAGCATTAGATCAATCGCCTTCAATACTCCATTGGGCACGAAGTCAAATTTTCCCCTTCATGAAACTCAGAAATTCAAACTGCAACTCCAAACAGTAGGAAAAGAAAACCGAACAAAACTAAAAGCAAACTAACAGGCCCTGATGGCCAACCAAACATGTGCAACATCGCTTAGGGAAAGCAAAAGATATTGAAATGAAATTTGCGTGAAGCACTTATTTGCAGCATCTACTCTACTATTTACAAAGATAGTACTTATTTCAGAGGCAATGTTTGAGGTGGATTCCATTAACTGGGATAGACAACACCTCTCCAGTCAACTTAGAAAATTGGAAAGCATTGTGATCCTTGCACTCCATGATCACATCAGGTCCATCCCAAATTGCATCGAATTTGGAATGTCATCCAGGTTTACTCTTGTACTCGTTCCACTTGAAAACCAAGTCACCAATGATGAAATATCATGGCCTTTCCATTTTATCAAAATAATTCTTCATCTGAGCTTGATGTATTTCAAGCTACCTCAATGCTTCCTTTCTGGTTTCCTCGAGCTCCATCAATTGTTCAAATCTCACTTCAAGAGGTTGCTCATTCAACAATTCCAGTTCTTTAACTTAACTCAAAGTTGGTAACTCGATAGAAACAGTTAATTTAGATTCTTTTCCATAAGTAAGAACAAAAGGAGAACAACCAGTGGCCCTTTCAGGAGTCACCCTATCAACCCAAAGGGCTAACTTTAGCTTTTCATGCCATGTCTATTGGATGTCTTCTATAGTTTTCTTAATTATCTTGATCAGGTTCTTATTTATAGATTCTTCCTACCCATTACCCTATGGATAATAGTTAGAAGATGTGTTCAGAAAAATATTATTCTTAACTGACCATTCAAAAATCCTTAAACTAATGAAAGCTAAACCATTGTTAGAGATAATCAAATCTGGGGTACCAAATCTTGACATTAAGTCTTGATAAAAATTAAGCACAGAAGTCTCATTTTCTCCTTTTAAAGTGGCAACTTTAGTCCACTTAGTGAAGTATTTCGTTGCAGTAAGAATCCACTTATGCCCCATGCTTGAAGGTGGGTTGATTAGTCCAATCAAGTCTAAACCCCACTTGGAAAATGGTTGTTCTACTTGAATAAGATGCAGAGGCATGGCTACAAGCCTTTATTTTCCAACAAACAAATGAAACTTCTCACATCTTTAGACCCAAGTAATTGCATCTTTAAACAGATATGGACAATAATAACCAACCCACATGATATTCAAGGTTGTTTTTCTTGCTGTGAAATGGCCTCCTGAAGGCCCATCATGAGATTCTGCTAACAGCTTGTCAACTTGACCAGGCTCAATACATCTTAATAAAACACCATGAAAATCTCTCCTATAAAGGATATCATTAATAATAGCATAAGGAATGGCTTGTAATCTATAGTACCTTCCTTTTTCTCTGTCCAAGCCTTCAGGACATTCACCAGTCTGCAAATAGTGCATCATTTGTTACACCCAAGTAGTAGCAGGTACTAAAACAACAACTGTATGATCATTAGTCGGTACTTTATCAACATTTTCAGCCTCTTTTAAGTTATTTTCTTTATTTTCTACAAGTTGTTCACACAAACCCTTTCCACTGACAAGCTTAGTCACCTTGATATCAATATCAAATTCCATAACCTTAGTTATCCAACTAGCACGTTTATCATTGATATCTCTGTTGAGTAAAAAATGCTCAACAATTGAATGAGCAACTATACACTAAATTTTGTTATTGGATAACATATGTTTGAACTTTTTGAGACTTCTTACAATAGCAAAAAAAAAATTCTCTTTGAAAGAATGCTTCACCTCATAATTGTGCAATACTTGGCTGAAAAATGCCACAAGTTGCTCCAAACCTTCATCATTTTGCTGGCATAGCAAAGCTGAAATAGTATCAACTCCTCCAAAAGCATAAAGAATAAAATATCTATCATAGTTCAGATTAATGAGGGTAGGGGCAGCTGCAAGGGATTCTTTTATTTTCTCAAAACTTCTCTTAACCTCCTTAGTCTAGCTAAAAGGCATATTCTTTTTTAGCATAGTAGTGTGAGGTTGCAACAAAGAAGCAATATTGGGTATGAATCTACTTACGAAATAAATCCATCCAAGAAAGCTTTGTAAGCCTTTCTTGTGGGCTAGCAGTGGTAACTCAAGAATAGCAAAGACTCGTTTAAGGTCTATAGAAATACCTTGCTTTGAAACTATGTGTTTGAGAAGCCTACCCTCATGGACAAAAAAAATGTTGTTCTTCGGATTGAGAGACACTTCAAACTCTCTACATCTTTGGAAAATCTATTTTAAATGCTCAACATGTTAATTAGCATCTTTTGAAAAAATAGTAATATCATCTAAGTGTACCAGAATAAATTTGGTCATGAGGCCATGGAAAGCCATATCCATCGCTCGCTGAAATGTTGCTCCAACGTTTGATAAGCTGAAAGGAATCTTCTTGTAGGGCATAGTGCCCCATTTGGTTGTAAATGTTGTCTTGAATTGATCCTCTTTCTTTACCAGAATATGATTATAACCTGAGTACCCATCTAGCAAAGAAAATCTATTAGAACCAAAAACCACTTGCAAAATTTGTTCCATGGAAGGAAGTGGATAATGATCTTTTAGGGAAGCCTTATTCAAATCTTGGAAATCAACACACAATCTAATTTCCATGCTTTTCTTTCTAACTAGAACTAAGTTAGATACCCAAGACGAATTCTTAATAGGGAAAATATTGTCACTCTCAATTAACTTATTTAGTTCAATCTTCATAAGGTGCTCTAACTTGGGATTAAGTGGTATATGTTTCTACCTTACTGGCTTCGCATCAGGCTCTAATTCAATAGTATGTTGAGCCAATTCTAGATCAAAACCCTTCAAGTCTTCATATTCCCAGGAAAAAACATCGTTGAATTCTTGACATAACAAAATTAAAGTTTGTTGTTCCTCCTTAGTACATACCTTTCCTAGCTTCAAAAGCTTACCCTTGAAAATTTCAATGGCCTCATAGTGTTCCTCCTTGATAGCCATGTTGCACTTATCTTTTCGCACTTGATCATCTGAGTTTCAAATAGATTCTAAGCTCACCAATCCTTTTGGCAGCTTGTTTGTCTTTAACTGCATAACCTGGCTATCATACTGTTGCTGCCACTTTTGTTGGTTTCAATCTGCAAACTCAGCTTCAACAATTAAAATACTCACAATTTTCTCATTGTTGTCAAAAACCTACCAACTCACATTATTATCAAGTATAGAAGGTCTAACTATAATTTTTACATATTGACGTGCTTCTACCTTGTGAATTTCATTTGGAATATCAAATTGGGCTCCTATGGCAGCGAGACTATCAACATGTTTATTTTCATTCCTAGGAACTGAAAATATATTAAAAGCATCAAAATTATCAATCAAATCACACACTCAATGCTTGTAACTTTTAAGTAAGTCATTTTTCGTAGCATTCAGATTCCTAACTTGATTCACAATTAATTTTGAATCACCATAAACTTGTAAATACTTAATACTTCTTTTTCGGTCCCATTCTAGGCCATGCACTAGTGCTTCATATTCAACTATATTATTTGAACAACTAAATGCAAACCTAAAGGTTGAATAATACTTGTTTCCATCTGGTGATATCAGCATGGCTCCACCACCAACACTTATGTTGCTTCTTGAGCCATCATAGTAAAGCTTCCAAAGCTTATCTTCTATCTTTGTAGGTTGTTCTTCCTCTTTGATCAGATTGGGGGTAACAACATCAGGTTCATGAATCATATAAACTCCTAATCCTATATCAACTATGTACTAAAAAGGATCAAGCTCATGATTCTTTGGCTGACCACTCGTCTAAATTCACATTTTCTACCAGGGTGTTGTGGTCTAAGGTCATGGCTTGCTCCTCCAGTCCGGGGGTGACGTAGAGGTTAGCATTTCTAGGACTCAGAACATATGGCTCAATATGGTCTTTGGATAGAGGTTCAGACTTTATGGTTACTTTCGTACCATATCTTGTTATAAAGAAAAGATGAGACCAATCAGAAGACAAGAACCCACCCAGTTTGGCTATAAAGTCTCTCAAGAGGCAAATGGAAAAATGGGGTGGAAGGTCAATAACGTGTATATCTTGAGGAGTTGAAAATTTTGAGGATGCATGCAAAGGGCTAAATTCTTAACCACACCAACAATTTTAATAGCAGATCCATCCAACTAAACTACACTTTTATGGGAATTAGGCTCATAAATAAGACCTAATTTATCAGCTAAGCTTTTGGGCATAACTGAGCTACTTGCACTAGAATCAATCATATAGTTATGTACTATTTTATCACCAATAATTAGACTTAAGTAAAATAGAGGGGGCTTTATGTCTTTAGTTTTATGATCATTCTTAACCTCGAAACTATTTGCAAGCACAACTTTAGCATTTTCTTGATTAGCATCATCAAAAACAAAGAGTTCAGCCAAGGCATCCTGCAGCAAACTCTTTCGACCCGGAATGTGTAAAGCATCTAAAACTAGGATGCTAACCGTGGCCTTCTTAAGATGTTCAACAACATTGAAAGAAATAGGGCTCACCTTTTGCTGATTTTTAATAACAGTAGCATCATTTCCTTTTTGTAAAGGTTGTGACTACGCCTTAGACTAATCCTTCTCGGGTATAGCCTGACCTCTTTGCAAAATCTACACTTTAGGATGGGCTACAGGAGTAACATGAGATAAAGAAACAGGTGTCTTGTCCTTAGTAGACTATTACTGTGCATTTTGAGCTTGTTGCCCCAAATCCATAGCCCTTTTCTTTGATCTAGTGTTGGGTGGAATAGGAGAATTTTTCTGATCTTGACCATTTATACCACAAAACTCAGAACTCTTCCAGTTTGGCAAGGTAACTTCAAAATTATCTTATTGCTCTTGATTCTAATCTAGTACATTCTCTGAATCAACATAGTTGTTTTGGACCATTAAGGCTTGATTTCTCATGCCATTGACACATGTTGACTGGTTATGGGGATGATTGCATGGGTAACACCAATCACAATCTTGGGAAACGTTATTTTGTGGTACAAGTTCCTTTGACGAACTGACATCGTTCGAGTTAAAGGGTTGGAAAGATCTAGGATTAAAATTCCTTTTTTGGCCTTGGTAGTCATTTTGAAAGGCTGGTTTGTTTTGTTGATTTTGTTGATAAGAGGCTTGATAGGGCTTATGTTCTTGGCCAACCTGCTTTTTTATGCTCACAAGATCATTTCCAAAGGTCTTAAGTATATTTTTTATCAGCTGAAGCTCTTGGGACTAGGCTGTGCCAACAGGTTCATGCGATGCAGCGTGATACCCTATTGCTAGAATAGGCAGGAAAACAACTAAAGGGGGTAAAGCAACAAGAATAGGCAGTTGTACTTTAGGAAATAGGGGCATAGGAGGCCTAGGGGAAATTTATCCATCTTGAATGAGGCAATTTTCCACTTTAATAGCGATGTCAAAAGCATTGGGGAGTGTGAATCCACCCATAGACTGGATCATTACTGAAATCTTGCTATTCAAAGCCTTTAGGAAAAATAGTAAAGCATGCTGAGGGGTTGGTTTTACCATTAAGGGAATTTGGTCCCAGGTCGTCTAGAATCGGTAATTGAAATCTGCCATATGTTCATGTGGCGCTCTGTTAATCCTGCTCAACTGTTCTAACAGGGACAAGTGATTTGACTTATCCTCGAATTGCTAGTGTAAGCCATCACCCAATGCATCCCACATTGTGATGGTATTTGGTTGAAGGCCTCTAAACCACCACAAAGCTTTCCCTTTCAATGACACATCCAAGAGCCTTAGTGCTATGTTCTTTTGAGTGATTTTGTGAACTAAGCATAAGGTGTCCACATCTTGAATGTGGTCAATCGACGTTGTGTGATCTTCTCCAGTAAAGTATGGTAGAATTTTGAGGGCTACAACTGGTATATCATCATGTTGGCCAATATTCAATGGGTTGCCCCCATTAAAAGGTGCAAATGGGTGTTGTCTTGCCATTGGCGACACTTGTGCTACAGGAATAGAATTTCTTGGTGATAGAACTATAGAGCTGAAAACTAGAGGCATTGATTTTGACCTCACAGGTGTTTCAAACAATCTCTTTATTTTCTTTCCTCTCCTTTGTGGTGGGGATAACTACTAGTACTCGAATGGTGCAAAACTTGATCTAGTCTATATTTTTCTCATGCATAGGTTGCACTAAGTCTGCATGCAGAAATAGAGATGGAGTCACTAGGAATATAAGAAACCTCTGAAAGGCTAAAATAAATCTACTACATAGACCAAACAACAAGTTTAGAAATTAAAGCTCTTCCTGAAATCAATTTTTAGGGTCCCACCGGGCGTGCCAAAAACTATTAACAATCATATATGTACCCTATGCTAAGCTTATGGAATACTTAGCTATTTGTTGAAACATGGAAACCTTCTTCCGATGTGGGTGATCTATGTGAAGAAGGAATCTCCAAAGCGAGTTGGTTCTTTGAATGAATTTCCTATTCTAAATGATTTTTCTGAAGTAAAGGGGAGAAAGATAACTAAAAGTAAAACTTAAATCTAATAGATGATTGAGTAGAACTTATAAATTCAGACAACTATCACTCACAACAATTTGTCTATCATAATAGCCCTCACAATCTTACTAGCACATACTTTCATCAATAATTTGTATGAAAATCTATAACTAAATATAACATACAACTTGAAACTATGCAATTCTAAACACAAATTCACAACAGCAAGACATATAAGGATCCAAACTTGAATCACAAAGACATCAAATTGCCATTACAAAATTGAGACAAGAGATGAGAAGAAGAACTCTGCTGCTTTATTGAAACTGAAAGAGTGTTTATGCCTAAAATCTGAGTACAAAAATGCTTAGAAGCTCTCACAATGTGTGTAAGAGCAAGAAACAAAAATCTGAATTGAGAAAAACTCTAAAGTTTCTCCAATATATATCTAAAAACTCAATTTTTGAGCTCAAAAGAAAAGCTAAAAAAAAGATCCCAAAGTCTGATCCAAATTGCAAGAGAAAAGCGGAAACTTTCTCTTTCCAAGATGTCTATCCACTGAAGCTTTAAAATCAAGCTCAATCCACTCCAAAATTGGAAAAAATCAACTTAGTTTATCCATCTTTCCCTGACTTCACCCAAGAGAAAATATGCTTTCAGTATATTGCTTAAAATAGCAAAAAATAAAAGCAATTTATAAAACATCACTTTATCTTTACTTTCACAAGATTTTGCAGTTTTTCACAAATTGCAAATAAAGGCTTATCTTTATTCTAATTTTTTTGCAATTAAGATTTTCAGGAAAATATTTGCAAAAAGTAACTTTGATATCTCTTATCACAATTGATTTTTCTCCAAAAAATCATAAAAACACAAGGAAGAAATACCTATTACTGAGTTTTAATTGATTTCCACAAAATCAATAAAATAAAAACCCTAAGCATAAAATATGAATGTCTTATTTTTCACCAAGGCATAGGCATTGAATAAATAAAAAACCCTAAGGCTTTTAAGACTTTGAAAAATATTTAAATGCCTATTCCAAAATTTAGGCAAATGACATCAAATGAAGTGTTGAAAAGGCTTGACCAAAGGCATATGAGACCATGGTATTAGTCTTGGGAGTTTGATATTTCTAAAATATTGAAAAAAAATCCTAAGTCAAATTAGGGTAAAGAAGGAAAAACCCTAATGACAAAACAAGACAAACCCTAAACTATCGGCCTCATTTTCACTTGATGTTTTTGGAGAAAAAAAAAGCTTCTCTACTGGAAAGAAGAGCGCCGCCACCATGAGGCTAGGGTTTGAGCATGAAGAGTGTGAGGTCAGCCATCGACCCCTCTGTTAGACGAATCTCCATTGGAATGGACTGGTAAATTGTTTTCTTAAGCCATTTCATGGCTTCTTTGCACTATTTTTAAAATAACTTTGGCTTAAAGGTCACGGCCTTCGACTATAATATGATGGCTTTTGATGTATTTTGGGCTCCTTTTTGTTTCTCCTTCATTTAGCTGCCATGAGAGCTTGACCTGGGCATTGATATCGAGCTCAAACTCCACCATTTTTTGCATATTAACCTCTAAAAAACAAAGAGTAAGCTTTCCTCTCTTCGATTTGGAACCTCATCTTCTTTTTTGGCATTTTGAAATGGAATTTTTAGGGTATTTTCTAAGTTTCCAGCCAACGCCATAGTTGTTATTCTCTCACATATTTGTCTCTACATTCCTCTCTTGATGATATGCTCGGCCTTTGGCGACATGGAAGATCAGTTTTTTGAGTTTCTTGAAGGAAAAAGATGAGAGAAACTCGCGGCTTGATGGGTTTTTATGAATGGAAACACAAGGTAAGCCTGCTCACCGCTTGAGCTCTTTACTTCTCCTCTATTCTATTGAATAAAACTCAAAATGAGTTTGATTCAAGTATGATAGTGAAGGCTTTTCTTTTATGGAAGATAAATATAGAAAGTTTCTATGTACATCTCTTTCATTGTAGGCCATGACTAACCTTCCATAGATTTGGGTATTTTGCAAACCCACTATATTTTCATGCTTTAAATGAACTCAAAAAAATTATAAGCTCTACCTCTCATGAAGAAATCCCAAATGGGTTTTGAGCTTCTATGAAACTTCTACCACATTTTCCTGAAGGATTTGCATTTCTCCCATTTCTGGGCTCGACCCATGATTGTAAATGTCAACTTATAAGAGCTTTCAGATTGAAGAATATTTTATTTTATGGGCTTTCATAAATGCATGGCTTAGCCAATACTTGTTATTTCCTTCATTTTGAAGAGCTTTTAAAAGCTTGAAACTATGCATTTTGATGGCATTTGTATCTAAACATGAAACCCCAACATGGGTATTCCTCAAAACAAAAGAAAATTCCTCCACAGGTTGTGGCCATAACAATAAATTCTTTATTCTCTCATATTCTAGTTTTTTCGTATTTGCATGTGTTTGTTTTTGTTTAAAATGAAAACCTCAAGTGGGTACTCTATTTTTAAGATGGAATATGACCCTCAAGCTATGGCTTGTAACACTCCATTTCACCATTTTTTGGAAACATTTAAGGTAAAGGTTCAAAACCTTGTTATTTCTCCTTTGTATGGCACTTTGATTTTAAAACCCTAAATGGGTATTGTGGCTTATGAAAGCAAAATAAAATGGCCTCTCCAGGCCATGGGCATGAGAATGAGAAACAAGGTTTTCTCCCTTCTTTGTATTTGAATTAACAAGCTCAATTCTGCATTTTCTAGAAAACACTATGTACCATTTCTCTTGCACTCATTTGAAACAATGGATTTTTTAGAGGACACTTGTCTTGTTGTAGCATAGTCCTTTGTTTTGAAAGAACCAAAAGACATTATGCAACACATGGATTTTTCTTTCAAATGTATTATATATTGCCATGCTTCATTTCTTGTCCTACAATCATTTCCTTCAAACAATTGAAGTGTTATTGTAGGTCACTTGTCATACTTCTCATAAACATGGATTTTTTAGAGTGCATGCACATTCTACTTTTCCCACCATAGTGCTTCATTTTTTGTTGCAAATAGATAGTGAACCATGCAATCAAATTTATCTCATAATAGAGACATCAAAACACTGAAAAAAGCCTATACTCAATAGATTCTTTATATAAAGCAATGTTGTTTTACCTTATGCACATTGAAAATTCAATTTTCTTTCAATTCATAGTCAAAAATGTCCCCTTTTGTTCTTCAAACAATAGCATGATGATGTGGATGCAACATGATGCATGGGAAATTTTGAAATATAAACCCTTGATTATGATGTTTTGGAACCTTTCTATTTTTTTAGCTAAAATTAATGATTATAAACAAGGCAATTATGTATGCTTGTTCACTTCTTTAAGCAATGAAATACTTGTTGATCCTGTATTCCAATTGAGCTCATTGGTCACTCATAATCTTCACTTCATTGCTCTTGGATTTGACTGTTATGAGTGAACAATGGTCTTGATTGTTGAAATGTATTCATTCCTTCTTAACAGGCTCAATTTATCATGATGATTATATTTCTTTACTCAACCCTCATTTGTATGTTGAGGGGCAGCATGCCGAGCTCTACCCTTGTGGGAGCCAATTTTACTCCACATGCTATTATGTCTTCATGAAATGATAAGCTACATGAATTTTCCTATACCTACACAAAAAAACAAACAATATTAGCATAAAATAATGAAGTTTAAAAGGCACCATGATGTGACATTTCATTTTTAGGCTCCTATTACTGCACTCTTCATTCTTAGTTGATTCCATACATTTCAAGGAATGAATTATATCTTTGTTGGTAAAGCATGTAGTGTAACTCATATCCAGAGCTCTAAAAAGACTTTCCCAATATTTTGTAGGTACACTTAGAATCGAAAGGAGGACAAAACAAGCTACAAGAACATCAACTAAAGATCAAGAAACGAGCAATGATGGATATGCCTTACATTATTTGCTTCTTACTTTTTTAACCTTCAGTTGTATAATTCATTTCTTGTAATGAATTGTTTTGGCTATCTCCACGACTTGTGTGGATCCTTTAATTTCTCTTTTCATTTCCATTTTGAAAAGAAATGTATCAAAAATGAAAATTTGTACAATCATTTGTATTTGCAAACAAATGAAATACTGTAATGTGAATAAGCATTGCCAAATAAATGAAAGCAATGATTATGCTTTATCATTTGTGTATTCTACTTTTTACTTCATTTGTGTTGCAAAGCACTGAGAAAAATTTTGAAATTATATTTATAAAAAACATTTGCATAACTGAAACTTCATAAATTTGATGCAAACGGTAATTTCAGCAATGTAGAAATTAACTGATCTTTTCAGTTTAAAATGAACAAACTAATCAGCTTTTCCAATTGAGTTGTAGTGAAAATTCGTAACATTTTGGTGATTTCTGCTAAATTCTTGCTTGCTAAACATTAGACCAGTTGCCTTCAATACTCAATTGGGTGCACAGTCAAATATTCCCCTTCATGAAACTCAAAAATTCAAACCACAACACTACAAACAATAGCAAAAGAAAACTGAACAAAACTGAAAGAAAACTAATAGGCCTTGATGGCCAACCAAACATGTGCAACAACACTTAGGGAAAGAAAAAAATACTTAAATGAAATATGTGTGAAGCACTTATTTGTAGCAACTACTCTACTATTTACAAAGATAATACTTATCTCAGAGGCAATGTTTGAGGTGGATCCCATTATCTGGGATAGACAACACCTTTCTAGTCAACTTAGAAAGTTGCAAAGCGTTGTGCTCCTTGCACTCAATGGTCACATAAGGTCCATCCCAAATTACGTCAAATTTGGAATGTCATCCAGGTTTACTCTTGTACTCGTTCCACTTGAAAACCAAGTCACCGATGATGAAATCTCATGGCCTTTCCCTTTTATCAAAATAATTCTTCATCTGAGCTTGATGTATTTCAAGTTGCATTAATGCTTCTTTTCTGGTTTCCTCGAGCTCCATCAACTATGCAAATCTCACTTCAAGAGGCTGCTCATTCAATAATTCCAGTTCTTTAACATAACTCAAAGTTGGTAAGTTGATAGAAACACGTAATTCAACTTCTTTTCCATAAGTAAGAACAAAAGGAGAACAACCAGTGGCCCTTTTAGGAGTCACCCTATCAGCCCAAAGGGCCAACTTTAGCTTTTCATGCCATGTCTATTGGTTGTCTTCTACAATTTTCTTAATTATCTTGATCAGGTTCTTATTTGTAGATTTTGCCTGCCCATTACCCTATGCATAATAGTTAGAAGATGTGTTCAGAAAAATATTATTCTTAACTAACCAGTCATAAATCCTTAAACCAATGAAAGCTAAACAATTTTTAGAGATTATCAAATCTGGGGTACCAAATCTTGACACTAAGTCCTGATAAAAATTAAGCATAGAAGTCTTAGTTTCTTCTTTTAAAGCAACAACTTTGGTCCACTTAGTGAAGCAATATGTTGCAATAAGAATCCACTTATGCCCAATGCTTGAAGGTAGGTGGATTGGTCCAATGAAGTCTAAACTCCACTTGGAAAATGATTGTTCCACTTGAATAGGATGCAGAGGCATGGTTGCAAGCCTTTGATTTCTAGCAAACAAAGCACACTTCTTGCATCTTTAGACCCAAGTAATTGCATCTTTAAATAGATCTGGCTAATAATTACTAGCCCACATGATTTTAGGGTTGTTTTTCTTGCTAAAAAATGGCCTCCTGAAGGCCCATCATGAAATTTTGCTAATAACTTGTCAACTTGACTAGGCTCAATACATCTTAATAAAACACCTTGAAAATATCTCCTATAAAGGATACCATTAATAATAGCTTAAGGAATGGCTTGTAATCTATAGTACCTTATTTTTTCTCTGTCCAAGCCTTTGAGGCATTCACTAGTCTGCAAATAGTGCATCATTTGCTACACCCAGGAAGCAGCAGGTACTTAAACAACAATTGTATCATCATTAGTTAGTACTTTATCAACATTTTCAGCTTCTTTTAAGATGATGTCTTCATTTTATGCAAGTTGTTCACACAAACCCTTGCCCCTGAAAAACTTAGTCACCTTGATATCAATATAAAATTCCATAACCTTTGTTATCCAACCAGCATGTTTATCATTGATATATCGGTTAAGTAAAAAATCCTTAACAGTTGAATGAGCAACTAGTAACTGAATTCTATTATTCGATAACATATGTCTGAACTTTTTGAGACTTCTTACAATAGCAAAAATATGTTTCTCCATGAAAGAACACTTCACCTCTTAATCATGCACTACTTGGCTGAAAAATGCAACAAGTTGCTCCAAACCTTCATCGTTTTGATAGCATAGCATAGCTGAAATAGTATCAACTCCTCCAAAAGAATAAAGAATAAATTCTCTATCACAGTTCAGATTAATGAGGGTAGGGGCAGTTGCAAGGGCTTCTTTTATTTTCTCAAAACTTCTCTTACCCTCCTTAGTCCAGCTAAAAGGCATATTCTTTTTTAGCATAGAAGTGAGAGGTTGCAACAAAGCTGCAATATTGGGTATCAATCTTCTTACCAAATTAATATGTCCAAGAAAGCTCTGTAAGCCTTTCTTGGGGCTAGCAGTGGCAACTCAAGAATAGTAGAGACTTATTCAAGGTCTATAGTAATACCTTTTTTTGAAACTATGTGTCTGAGGAGCCAACCCTCATGGACAAAAAAAATACTCTTCTTCAGATTGAGAGACACTCCAAACTCTCTACATCTTTGGAAAAAAAAATTTAAATGCTCAAAGTGTTCATTAGCATCTTTTGAAAAAATAGTAATAGAATCTAAGTATACCAAAAAAAAATTGGTCATGAGGCCGTGGAAAGCCATATCCATTGCTCTCTGAAATGTTGCTCCAGCATTGGATAAGCCAAAAGGCATCTTCTTGTAGGGCATAGTGCCCCATTTGGTTGTAAATGTTGTCTTGAATTGATCCTCTTTCTTTACCAGAATATGATTATAACTTGAGTACCCATCTAGAAAAGAAAATCTATTAGAACCAAAAACCACTTGCAAAATTTGTTCCATGGAAGGAAGTGGATAATGATATTTTAGGGAAGCCTTATTCAAATCTTGGAAATCAACACACAATCTAATTTCCATGCTTTTCTTTCTAATTGGAACTAAGTTAGATACCCAAGACGTATGCTTAATAGGGAAAATAATGCCACTCTCAATTAACTTATTCAGTTCAACCTTCATAAGGTGCTCTAACTTGGGATTAAGTGGTCTATGTTTCTACCTTACTGGCTTTGCATCAAGCTCTAATTCAATAGTATGTTGAGCCAATTTTGGATAAAAACCCTTCAAGTCTTTGTATTCCCAGGCAAAAACATCATTGAATTCTTGACATAACAAAATTAAAGTTTTTTGTTCCTCCTTAGTACATACCTTTCCTAGCTTCAAAAGCTTACCCTTGAAAATTTCAATGGCCTCATAGTGTTCCTCCTTGATAGCCTTGTTGCACTTATCTTTTCGCACTTGATCATCTGAGTTTCAAATAGATTCTAAGCTCACCAATCCTTTTGGCAGCTTGTTTGTCTTTAACTGCATAACCTGGCTATCATACTGTTGCTACCACTTTTGTTGGTTTCAATCTGCAAACTCAGCTTCAACAATTAAAAAACTCACAATTTTCTCACTGTTGTCAAAAACCTACCAACTCACATTATTATCAAGTATAGAAGGTCTAACTACAATTTTTACATATTGACGTGCTTCTACCTTGTGAATTTCATTTGGAATATCAAATTGGGCTCCTATGGCAGCGAGACTATCAACATGTTTATTTTCATTCCTAGGAACTGAAAATATATTAAAAGCATCAAAATTCTCAATCAAATCACACACTCAATGCTTGTAACTTTTAAGTAGGTCATTTTTCGCAGCATTTAGATTCCTAACTTGATTCACAATTAATTTTGAATCACCATAAACTTGTAAACACTTAATACTTCTTTTCCAGTCCCTTTCTAGGCCATGCACTAGTGCTTCATATTCAACTATATTATTTGAACAACTAAATGCAAACCTGAAGGTTGAATAATACTTGTTTCCATCTGGTGATATCAGCATGGCTCCACCACCAGGACCTATGTTGCTTCTTGAGTCGTCAAAGTAAAGCTTCAAAAGTTTATCTTCTATCTCTACAGGTTGTTCTTCCTCTTTGATTAGATTGGGGGTAACAGCATTAGGTTCATGAATCATATAAATTCCTAATCCTATCTCATCTATGTACTAAAAAATATCAAGCTCATGATCATCAGCTACCCACTCATCTAAATTCACATTTTGTATAGGGGTGATGTGGTCTACGGTCATGGCTTGCTCCTCTAGTCTAGGGGTGACATAAAGGTTAGCGTTTATAGGACTTGAAACATATGGCTCTATATGGTCTTTAGCTAGGGGTTCAAACTTTATAGTTACTTTTGTACCATATCTTGTTCTAAAGAAAAGATGAGACTAATCAAAAGACAAGAACCCACCCAGTTTGGTTGTAAAATCTCTTGAGAGGCAAATGGAAAAATGGGGTGGTAGGTCAATAACATGTATATCTTGAGGAATTGCAAAATTTAGGGATGCATGCAAATTAAGGGCTAAATTCTTAATCACACCAATAGTTTTAACAGTAGATCCATCCAACTGAACTACACCTTTCTAGGAATTAGGCTCATAAACAAGACCTAATTTATTAGCTAAGCTTTTGGGCATATCTAAGCTACTCACATCAGAATCAATCATACAATTATGTACTATTTTATCTCCAATAATCAAAATTAAGTAAAATGAAGGGGGCTTTACATCTTTAGTTTTTTGCTCATTCTTAACCTCTAGACTATTTGTAAGCACAACTTTAGCATTTCCTTGATTAGCATCATTGGAAACAGAGAGTTCAACCAAGGTATCCTGCAACAAACTCTTTTGACCCAGAATATGCAAAGCATCTAAAATTGACATGCTGACCATGTTCTTCTTAAGATGTTCAACAACATTGAAAGAAATAAGGCTCACCTTGTCATGACCCCTATTTCTATCGCTAGTATTTTTATAATGTTAAATTAAATTAATTGATGATGAAATAAAAGTACAAAGAAATAAAAATAATTCATTATAATTTAAGATTTTATCTTTCAAATAAATGATAATGCGATGTAGTTTAAAATAATTATTTAATAATTGCAATTAAAAGTTACCTCTTTGTTAACTATTTTGAATAAATATTTAAATCATAAATTAAAGATATTCCATTATTTACTCAAAATAGATATTCAATTCTTTTGCAATTAAAATGGTATAATATTAATAACTAAGATTAAGCACTTTGTTTGCAATTAAAAATAAGATTTCTTTATTTACCAAGAATAAATATTGTGAATGGAAATAAACTTTATTATTAAGATTTTCAAGATTAGGTATTTTGGATTGGGATGAGAAATCTTTAAAAAGTGCAAAATGATAACAGAAGCACAACCGTTTGGTAATTTTCTTTATTTTTGCTTTGCAATTGCAACGTAATGGCTGGCATTAGATGTTTTAACTTTGAACATAATAGAAATAAGGAAATAAGAGGATAAGTAGAAAGAAGGGAAGATTATTCAGAAAACAAATTGCAAGGAAAGTAACAAGAGAAGAAGTAAAAGAAGGGCATTTTCAGCCGGAGGCAAACTATCCAAGTATTTAAAATCTCTACTATTGCTTTTTAAATTCCATAATTTGAGAAAAGAATTTCTATGTTGTTCAAGAATTTAACTTTTATGAAAACCCTTGTGCAAAAACCTCTGTACATGAAGTGTGTGCTATGTAAAATTCATTAGTGAAACCTATACAATTTTTCCAAATTCTTTATATATTTGCATTTAGATTTTGCAACTCCTCTATATTAAATCTTTTATGCCCAAATTGAGGTTTCTTTTCTATGTAGGAAATCTTGACTCGGTTTATGTAGAAATTGTGTACATCTAAATATATAAATATATATATATGTATATATATATACACACACACACACACACACACAAAACTGTATAATATATACACATCTTAAAATTGATATAGAGTGAAATCAAAAACTAAAAAAATTAAAAAATAAACAATGAAACTGTTGTCAATGGTAAAGATTGGTATTTTAAGATGTTTCTTTGAGCTCTCCCTCCCTAGCAACGTCCTTTATCCATTGGGGAAGGGCTGCTCTGTGGAGGGCAGCATCTCCCATAGGTTGTGGCCTGTGGAGGCAGCCCTACCCACCATAGGCAGTGCCTCCCCAATGGGGGGGAAGGGCGTTGGCTTTACTCCATTTCATTTCTTTAAAAATAAACTTTAAAACTCAAAGTTAAAAGCATAGTTTCTTGGTGAGGATAATATTTTATATATATTAAATTATATATATATGTCTGCTGAACACAAAATCAAATGCCCTATCACATATATTTCTTTCGAGGCTATAGGTATATACATTGCACTTCTTCATTGGTACGTATATATGTGTGTGTGTGTGTGTGTGTGTGTGTGTATACTTATCTACAACATAATGTTTACATATTTAAATGAATGTGTTAGTAGATGTATCTGTTTGTATATAGTATTACACCCACGACATGTTATTCTATTTTTTTTTCTTTTAAAATGATAACCATGTTGAAACTATATTTTTTCTTAGATTGATAATTTTTGGGTATGTACATAAATAAATATATATAAGTTTATATAAAACTAGATATAAATATCTATTTACTTTTATTAGAGAATAAATAAACTATCAAACCGGAAAAGAGTAGATTTGAATCTAGCTGAGAAATACCAAAAGTCTCGTGTTAGGCTGATAAATTTATGTGTGAACATTGATTTCATTTTGAAATTGGGAGTAAGCTACTTTTAATTATAGATAAATATTTATATGTATATAAATGTTTGTATACTAAAATAATATAATTGCAAAATATAATTGTAGAAAATGCATATAATGCTGATAGAGAGGATTCTTTATTAAATGTTTGTATACTAAAATAACATAAGTGCAAAATATAATTGTTGAAAATGCATATAATGCTGATAGAGAGGATTCTTTATTTCAAATTTATTTAACCATGCTATTTAGAATGATTTATTTATGAATTACATTACTAAGAACTTATGAATAAAAATAACTGATTATATAAAGAGATACACGAGTGTACAATTACCAACATTAATTCCATTTGACAATTGTTTATTTTCTTGTAATGTATATTTTGTAATTGAAAATTGTTTGTGATTGCAAATATTTGATTGTTAATTTAGTAATTGGAGTTACTCTCAATTTTTTTGTAATAAATAATTTTTTGAATTACTCCTACAATTATGTTTTTACTGAATGACAATTTTAGTCCCTTTAAATGTGATTGTTTTTCTACGGAAATCATTTTACTTTCAAAATGTATGTAAGGCTATGAATAAGATTGTGGTAAAATTGTGAATAATGTGATTCTCTATTGGTGAAATGGTAAACTTTGGAAAGTTACAAATTTGTGTTAAGATATAAGCATTTTACAGTACATTCCTTGAATGATAATTAAGGAATCATATTTATTTACTGTAATTGCTCATTTAATGGTGTTATCTATTATGCGTATTGAAGTTACTTTCATTAGAGTCTTGGTAAATCCATAATGTATCATCATGCATAGAGTATCTTGGAAAATGTGTACTCTCATGAGTTAGTTATATGGAGAGGAATTATAAATAATGAGTATCATTTAGCTCAAGATCCTTTAACTCTTTAAGAGTTGATTGCTTATAGAGAAATTGGGAAATACATGAGATTTTGTAAACCGTATGTAAAACAGTTGGCTTATTATTTGACATACTTATATCCTAAGGATGCCAGTTCCAGATAAATGTTATGTAAAGGAAGAGAGTAAACCTCTGTAGCTAATGATTTTACATGTCAAACATGTATTGAAGTTATAAATGGTCCTTGAGACCATATGATCATTGCCAGAGAGGTATCTTAAGACCATTGAAAATTTGTAGCCAGTAAGGCACTACTAGAAAAGCATTTTATTAAGCTAGTAAGGCACTTTTACGAGTGGTTTTTCATCCCCATGAGGGTTTTCCACTCATGAAATCTTTGTGTTATGGTTTCTTTGTGGATGCATTTATGATATTGCTTTTACCTTAAATTTTTCTTTACAATGTTTGAATTTACACGTATTGATGAGATGAGCATTCATGTGTAAGCCAATATGGCTATATGTAATAATGGAACAACCTTGTTTTAATAATCTTTGATTCTTTGATGTATGTTGCCCCATATGAATATTCTATTAAATTAATTTGGAAATTAAGGGTTATAATTGGTAAGTGATATTTTTGAAACGTTACACACCTTTTGCTAATTTTTAATAACAACAACATCATTTCCTTTCTATAAAGGTTGTGACTACATCTTAGATTGATCCTTCCTGGGTACGGTCTGACCTCTTTCAGAAATCTGCACTTTAGGATGGGCTGCAGGAGTAACATGAGATAGAGAAACAAATAGCTTGTCCTTAGCAGACTACTGCTGTGCATTTCGAACTTGCCGCCCCAAATCCATAGCCCTTCTCTTCAATCTGGTGTTGGCTAAAATAATAAAATTTTGTTGATTTTGACCATTTACGCCACAAAACTCAAAACTCTGCCAGTTTGGCAGGCAACTTCAAAATTATCTTGCTACTCTTGATTCTGATCTAGTACATTCTTTGAACCAGCATAGCTATTTTGGACCATTTAGGCTTGATTTCTCATGCCATTAACACATGTTGACTGGTTATGGAGCTAACTGCATGGATAACAACAATCACAATCTTGGGCACTATTATTTTGTGGTACAAGTTCCTTTGACAAACTGGTAGCATTCGGGTTAAAGGGTTGGAAAGGTCTAGAATTAAAATTCCTTTTTTGGCCTTGGTAGTCATTTTGAAAGGGTGGTCTATTTTGTTGATTCTGCTAATAAGGGGCTTGATAGGGCTTATGTTCTTGGCCAACCTGATTTTTTATGCTCACGAGATCATTTCCAAAGGTCTTAAGTATATTTCTTATCTCCTAAAGCTCTTGGGACTGGGCTGGGACAACAAGTTCATGCATTATAGTGTGATACCCTATTGTTGGAACAGGCGGGACAACAACTAAAGGGGGTAAAGCAATAGGAATAGGAAGTTTCACTTTAGGAAATAGGGGCATAGGAGGCCTAGGGGCAATTTCTTTGGCTTGAATAAGGTAATTTTCCACTCTAATAGTGATGTCAAAAGCATTGGGGAGTGTGAATCAACCCATAGACTAGATCATTACTGAAATATTGCTATTCAAAGCCTTTAGCAAAAACAAAAAAGAATGTTGAGGGGTTGGTTTTATCATTAAGGGAATTTGATCCCAGGTCCTCTAGAATCAGTAAATGAAATCTCCCATATGTTCATGCGAGGCTCTCTTAATCGTGGTCAACTATTCTAATAGGGACAGGTGATCTAACTTATCCTTGGATTGTCAGTGTAAGCCATCACCCAATGCATCCCACGTTTTGATGGTATTTGGTTGAAGACCTCTAAACCACTGTAAAGCTTTCCCTTTCAACGATGCAGCTAAGAGCCTCAATGCTATGTTCTCTTGAGTGATGTTGTGAATTGAGCATAAGGTGGCAATGTCTTGAATGTGGTCAACTAGCATTCTATGATCTTCTCCAGTAAAGTACAATGGACTTTTGAGATATCATTGTGCTAGGAAATATTCAATTGGCTACCCCCGTTAAAAGGCACAAATGAGTGATATCTTGTCATTGGCGACACCTGTACTTTAGGAACAACATTTCCTAGTGATAGAACTATAGAGATAAAAACTAAAGGCATCAATTTTGACCTCATAGGTGTTTCAAACAATCTCTTTGTTGTTTTGCCTCTTCTTCATGGTGGGGATAACTGTCAGTAGTCAAATGGCGCAGAACTTGATCTAGTCTATTTTTTTCTCATGCATAGGTTGCACTAAGTCTACATGTAGAAACATAGACAAAGTCACCAAGTATATAAGAAACCTCTGAAAGGCTGAAAAAAAAACTATTGCATACACCAAACAACAAATTTAGAAATTAAAGCTCTTCCTGAAATCAATTCTTAGGGTCCCGTCAGGTGTGCCAAAAACTATTAACAATCAAATATGCACCCTATGCTAAGATTAAAAAAGACTTAGTTATCTATTGAAACATGGAAACCTTCTTCAGATGTGGGTGATCTATGTGAAGAAGGAATATCCAGAGTGAGTTGGTTCTCCGAATGAATTTACTATTCAAAATG
This sequence comes from Sequoia sempervirens, assembly GCA_007258455.2. Lineage (NCBI taxonomy): Eukaryota > Viridiplantae > Streptophyta > Pinopsida > Cupressales > Cupressaceae > Sequoia > Sequoia sempervirens. The sequence goes on along the minus strand of VDFB02338372.1, from coordinate 3,586,482 downwards.
ATTTTTTTGAAGTAAAGAGGAGAAAGATAACTGAAAGTAAAACCTAGATCTAACAGATGATTGAGTAGAACTTATGAAATTTAGACAACTATCACTCACAATAGTTTCTTTATCACAATAGCCCTCACAATCTCACTAGCACATACTTTCATTAGTAATTTGTATGAAGATCTATAACTAAATACAACATACAACCTGAAACTATGCAATTCTGAACACAAATTCACAACAATAAGACATATAAAGATCCAAACTTGAATCACAAAGACATCAAATTGTCATTACAAAATTGAGACAAGAGATGAGAAGAACTTTGCTACTTTATTGAAACTGAAATAGTGCTTTTGCCTAGAATATGAGTACAAAAATGCTTAGAAGCTCTTAGAATGTGTGTAAGAGAAAGAAAGAAAAATCTAAATTGAGAAAAACTCTAAGTTTTCTACAATATATATCTCAAAACTCAATTTTTGAGCTCAGAAGAAAAGTTGGAAAGAAGATCCCAAAATCTAATCCAAACTGCAAGAGAAAAGTGAAAATTTTCTCTTTCCAAGATGTCTATCCACTGAAGCTTTAAAATCAAGCTCAATCCACTCCAAAACTAGAAAAAATCAACTCAATTTATCCATCTTTCCATAACTTTTCCCAAAAGAAAATCTACTTTCAGTATATTGCTAAGAATAGCAAAAAATAAAAGCAATTTATAAAACATTGCTTTATCTTTGCTTTCACAAGATTTTGCAGTTTTTTACAAATTAAAAATAAAGGCTTATCTTTATTTTGATTTTTTTGTAGTTAAGATTTTAAGGAAAATCTTTGCAAAAAATAATAACTTTGATATCTCTTATCACAATTGATTTTTCTCCAAAAAATCATAAAAACACAAGGAAAAAATACCTATTACTAAGTTTTAATTGATTTCCACAAAATCAATAAAATCAAAACCCTAAGCATAACATATGAATGTCTTATTTTTCTCCAAGGCACAGGCATTGAATAAATAAAAAACCCTAAGGCTTTTAAGACTTTGAAAAATATTTAAATGCCTATTCCAAAACTTAGGCAAATGATATCAAATGAAGTGTTGAAAAGGCTCGACCTAAGGCATATGAGACCATGGTATTAGTCTTGGGAGTTTGATATTTCTAAAATATTGAAATAAAACCCCTAAGTTGAATTAGGGCAAAGCAAGAAAAACCCTAATGACAAAACAAGAAAAACCCTAAATTATCGGCTTCCTTTTCACTTGATGTTTTTGGAGAAAAAAAAGCTTCTTTGCTGGAAAGAAGAGTGTTGCCACCATGAGGCTAGGGTTTGAGTAGGAAGAGTGTGAGGTTGGTCATTGACCCCTCTGTTATTCGAATATCCATCAAAATGGACTAGTAAATTATTTTCTTAAGTCATTTTGTGGCTTCTTTGCACTATTTTTGAAATAACTTTGGCTTAAAGGTTGTGGCCTTCGACTGTAATATGATGGATTTTCATGTATTTTGGTCTCCTCTATGTTTCTCCTTCATTCGTTTGCCATGAGAGCTTGACCTAGGCATTGATATCGAGCTCAAACTCCACCATTTTATACAAATTAACCTCTAAAAAATAGAGAGTAAGCTTTCCTCTCTTCGATTTGGAATCTCATCTTCATTTTTGGCATTTTGAAATGGAATTTTTAGGGTATTTTTTAAGTCTCCATCTGCCATCGTAGTTGTTATTATCTCACATATTTGTCTTTTCATTCCTATCTTGATGATATGGTCGGCCTTTGGAGACATGAAAGACCAGTTTTTTGAGTTTCTTGAAGGAAAAAGATGAGAGAAACTCACGACTTGATGGGTTTTCATGAATGGAAACACAAGGTAAGCCTACTCACCACTCAAGTTCTTTACTTCTCCTCTATTCTATTGAATAAAACTCAAAATGAGTTTGATGAAAGCATGATAGTGAAGGCTTTTCTTTTATGGAAGATTAATCTGGAAAGTTTGTGTATGTCTCTTTCATTGTAGGCCAAGGCTAACCTTGCACAAATTTGGGTATTTTGCAAACCCATTGTATTTTCATTCTTTAAATGAACTCAAAAAAATTATAAGCTCTACCTCTCATGAAGGAAACCCAAATGGGTTTCGAGCTTTTGGGAAACTTCTACCACATTTTCTTGAAGGATTTGCATTTCTCCCATTTCTGGGCTCGACCCATCATTGTAAATGTCAACTTATAAGAGCTTTTAGATTGAAGAATATTTTATCTTTTGGGCTTTCAAACATTCATGGCTTCGGCCAATACTTGTTATTTCCTTCATTTTGAAGAGCTTTTAAAAGCTTGAAACTATGCATTTTGATGGCATTTGTATCTAAACATGAAACCCCAACATGGGTATTCCTCAAAATAGAAGAAAACTCCTCCATAGGTTGCGGACATAATAGTAAGCTCTTTATTCTCTCATATTCTAGGTTTTCTATATCTGCATGCATTTGTTTTTGTTTAAAATGAAAACCCCAAGTGGGTACTTTATTTTTAAGATGGAATCTTCTCCTTAGGCTATGGCCTGTAACACTCCATTTCACCATTTTTTAAAAATTGTTATCAATAGTTTTGCACCCTGCTGAATGCAGTATTCAACAAACTACTAAAACATGGAAGCCTCTTTCAGATGTGGGTGATCTACACGAAAGAGGGATCTCTAGAGTGAGCTGGTTCTCTGAATGATGGATTCTATTCTAAAACAGCTTCTAAGGAAAGGGATGAAGGATGACTAAACATAAAAACCTATTTCTAAAAGATGATTCACCAAACTTATAAGAATTTAGACCTAACCACTCATAACAACTTCTCTATTGCAGTAATCCTCACAATCTCATTGGCACATATCCCATCAGTGATTTGCATGAAGATCTAGAAAATAAATACATGCAACCTGAAACATGTAATTCTGAAACACAACCTATAATAGCAAGACATGAAAGGATTCCAATTTGAAAACACAAGTATATCAGATTGCCATTACAAAATTTCAAACAAAAAATAACAAGGAGAAATCTGTTGCTCTATTAAAATTGGAAGAGTGTAAATCTGTCCAAACTGAGTATCAAAAGGTTTACAAGCTCCCCAAAATGAGTAAGGGCAAGAAACTCTGATCTCAACTACTGAGAATGGAGAGTTCAAACACTAAGTCTATCAAAAGAACTCTCAAGGAAGAAGGCTTCAAACAAACTCAAAAACTGCTTTAAAAGCATAAAAAAGCAAAATGCTTTTATGATGAACCTGTCAAGCCTCTAAAAATAGGTTGAATCCTGCTTTAAAAGCACAAAAACACGTTATCTCTCCAAGATAAGTCTAGAATCCGACCAAGAGGAAAATTCAATAAAAGATTTGCTAAAAATAGCAAGAAAACATAAAGCAATGTATAGAATATCGCTTTTATACTTCTGCTTTTACAAGATGCATATTTTACAATTTGCCTTATTTTTGCAATTTAAAGATTGGAAATCTTTTGCAAAAAGAAAGAACTCCTTATTTCTCCATTACATCATTCTAATTTTCTCAAAAATCATAAAAATACACTACATAATGTCATATTCCTATCAACTCCATAATTAATTTCTCCAAAATCAATCAAAAAATAAAAACCCTAAAAACATTGACCCTAGGCTTAAGGTATTTGTAATTCCCTTTAATTGCTCTTCCCTTAAAACAATACCCTAAGACATAAACCCGTACTTCTCTAAGGCAAAACAATAAGTCTTAAATACCTAAGACATCACCCTAACATAAGAATTCTGGCCTTACATAATATTGATTTAGACTTAGGTATGAATAAATCATAAGGAAGGCATTATGGGTTCGACCACCATTTGATATTCAACATGTGCATTTTGATTGAATATTCTAGAACTTCATAAGGCTCAAATTAGGGCTTTGATCAAAATAGGGTCAAACCCTAATTATCATCATTTCACACCCGTGACTTGAGAAGAAGGAAACTATGTCTGAAAGGAAACTGCCGCCATGATGGTGTCGAATTCGAGCTCGTGTGCTTTAGTAATCCTCTCCATGTTTATAGATAACTAAGTCTCCAGTGGGTAAGCCTCTTTTCATGGTAAAACAAATTTTCTACTTCATAATTTCGAATATCAAAAAGCCCTAAAGGCGCGACCTGCATGAGCTTACTCTCTGATCTTCTCTTACCTTGACTTCTCCATGGCATTATGAGTTCGAGCTCGACCTCTATAGTCCACTCCATGAAAGCTTCGACTTGTGCTCTTGTTTTCCTTTACTGTGCAGAGGTAAGCCTTATTTAATGGTTTTTGTAACCTCTATTTTGGCCTTGAGGCCATGGTGAACACACTCTGATGTCTTTATTCTGCATTTTTTTTGTGTTTTTTGTGCCCATTGTTGTGCATTATTCTCACCATAAGAGCTCAGCCATTCTTCAAAACTTGAAATCATGCCCTGGGAAGCTAAACAGGAAGCTATGGCCGTGGCTTTAGACTCTTGTGAAATATGGACTGGTAACTCTCTTTGCTTTGTAGAAACCCTAAAAATCTCTCTTTATTTCATGAACTTCTAGCCATGTCTAGGCCATGCCAAAAGAGCACTATAAGAAACAATTTCTTGACTTTTGAGCTTGACCCAGAACAATAAATTTCCATTATGTCGATCTAATACTATTTCTGCATATGGGTATCAAAGAAATTTCAATAAATCTGCATTACCCTCCTTCTGTATTTCAACTAAAATCTGGGAGCTCGCATTTGTTGTATATTCTTGCCTTTTAAATCAAGATCTCACATGGGTATTTTTGTAGCTATCTTCTTTGCATTTTGAAGCTAAACTGAAGATGGGTATTCTAAATTTTTAAGTAAATTGCATTTTCTGTATTTTGAGAATAAACCCACGTGTGTGTATTTAAAATTTTGAAAGAGAACTATATTTTCTTCTTTCCTGAGCTCAATTTGTCACAGAATTGCATTTCATTGCCTTTCCCTGTTGTCTCTTTTGTGGCTGTTATGAAAATCATATGAAAACTGAATTCCTTCTACTTTGAGGCTTGAGCTAGTACAGAAATTTGCATATTTGTAATTATACTACTATTTTTATGCAAAAACCATATGGGTATCATATATTATTGTATTTCCTGCACCTCTAAAATAGAATTCACATGTGGGTATTTAAAATTAGAAACAGTAAATTCATTTATGGATATAAACTCTACCCAGAACAGGAACCTTATCTTGAACTTCTGAAACAAAATACTATAATGGGTTTGGAGATTTTCAAAACAAAAGCATATATTCTTAATTTCTAACAGAACTCGACCTCCCATACTTGCTTGAAATGGTGCTAAAACTATATATTTTCTTGTGTTTCCTCCAGGATTTTGGCTCAGAAAACTAGTGATATTTTGCATTTACTTCTGAAACAAAAAGATGCCTTGGATATTGTCTTTATTTTAACCTCCCTGCATTCTGTTCATCCCAAGAAAACAACTCGTTGCATCACTATTGCTTACTTTAATATACCTTCAGAAAAATAAAAGGGACATAATGGGAACAAGAATTTGTGTGCTTGTCTATATTCATTGGCCCATATTACTAGGTATTCCATTTTGACATTTTTGTAGCTCTCTTTGATAGTTATAACACCTAAGCTCAATTCATAGAACTGTCATCAACATAGAGCTGTAGACTATCCTTAAAATGAAAATCCAATACACATTCTGAGAGTACTCTCTAGGTACTAAGAATTAGAAAGATCTATCTTGAATTCAAAATTTCATATACATATGAAGCTCAAAACTGAAAATTCCATTATGGTCCCCAACTGCATTCTGTGCTCATCTTGTAGATATGACAGAAACTTTACCTCACTGTTCTATCAAGACCTTGATTGAGTAATCTAAAAATGATCACAATCCTGCACATTTGTTGTATCTAATTCATGGCTTGACCTATTACAAGTGATGTCTTACCTAACACTTGTATCTCACTGAAAACAAAATGAAAGTATATCACATTTGATTGTTGTCCTCCACTAATCATAGATACACGAACCCGTCTGAGGCACCATCCCAACTAGAATGAATTCACTGTCTTTGTTGTAGCTCCTAATAACCAGTACTCAACTCTAACACAACTTTCATTTTATTCATTTGAATTCTGTAGATGTTTTACCTTTTTGCTCTTGGACTGCAACATTGCATCAGTACAAACCTCCTTTACTCACTAGTTCATATCTAACTAGTAACTCAGAATCATTTAATACTCAAATGCACTGTTTGTGTCTGTATTCTTGAGTAACATGGTACTCTTCATGCATTTTATATTTCATTGTACAAAACTGCTCTTAAGATCTGTACTCTTTGATGATGAAAGTTGGAACAAAACATTAAGGCATATGTATGCCTGTTCACTATGAGAAAGAGACCTGATGAATTGAAACACTCATGACATATGATTACAATCAACATGAAAAATGTAGTTATTCAACAATTTCTGATGTAGATATACTCAGTTAAATTTTGTTAAATGAACTAAACTCACTGTTCACCTGTAGCCTTCAGAAAGAAATGTTGATCGTTATGAATGCACAGTTGGTGTCGTTACTTGATAGACTCTCTGTTTTACTCTTTCAGTTGTATTTCATTTTGTTTGATGTATATGATGAAATATCTTTCAAAATCAGCCCATTTAATGCATAGGGCAGCATGTCGAGCTCTACCCTTGTGGGAGCCCGTTTTACTCCACATGCTTGGTCTTCGAATAATGTTTAGCTTCATGACTTAACCTATACCTGCACAAGGAAGCAAACAACGTTAGCATAAAAAATAGAACATGTTGATTATGATGTTGATACTTCTCCTTCAGCTCACTTCTTTCATACTGCATTTGATTGAATTTGATTGTTTCAATGCATTGCTAATAGTATGATGTACTATTGTAGGTGCATCATATAAGTTACACCATAGTCGGAGCCATTGACACCCCTCTTTTCCTCTTATAGGTCGACGAAGCTCGAGACGACGAGGTGCACCATTCAACATCAAGTGTCGATAATCAGGCAATGATGACTATGCTGCCACTTATGTGTTTTTCTTTTCTCATCTTCAGTAGTGCAATGTGTTACTAGAAATGTGTTGTCATAGTCATAGTTACATCCACGACTTGTGTGGATCTTTGATCTCAATTCTGCTTTTCATTTGAAAAGAAAATGCATTTTATGCAATGTTGTAATACTATTCTGATTGTGAAATCAAATGAAGCCTTGTAAAAATATGAGTTCTTTTTCAAAATGAATAAAAGCATCTAAAATGCTATTTTGCTCATGTACTCAATTCTGTATTTCTTTTAAATCTGCAACATCTGAATGGAACTCTGCAACTCCACCTCACTAAAATGCATAACTGATATTCAATGCATAATGATAATGATGTGAAACATCATTCAAACATGACACTGCAATTCTACTTAATGTTAAATTAAAGTCATCCTGCTCCTCCATTTGAGCTGAGGTGAAAAATATGTAACATTTTTGCGATTTTCGCTATATGCTTTCTTACTAAGCATAGATCAGTGGCCTTTAAAACAATTCATTGGGCACGAAGTCAATTCTGCCCCTTCTTGTGAACTCGGAAAACATGAACAACAACACTCCAAACAATAGCAAGAAAATCAAACAAAACTGAAAGCAAACTAACAGGCCCTGATGGCCAACAAAACAATGTGCATCAGTGCTTAGAGAAAGAAAACTATGAAATGAAAAGTGAGACACACACTTATTTGCAACCTACTCTACCTAACAGTGAGATAACTTATCTCAAAGGTAGTGCTTGAGGTGGATCCCATTTACTGGGATAGACAACACCTTGCTAGTCATCTTCGAAAGTTGGAATGTGTTGCTCTCTTTGCATTTTGTAATCACATAAGGCCCATCCCATATTGCATTGAACTTGGAATGTCGTCCAGGTCTGCTCTTGAATTCATTCCACTTGAAGACTATATCTCCAACAATGAAATCACAAGGCTTTGCCCTCTTGTCAAAAGTATTCTTCATTTGAGCTTGATGTATTTCCAACTGTCTCGAAGCTTCTTTTCTGGTCTCTTTGAGCTCAACCAGCTGTGCAAACCTCACTTCAAGAGGTTGTTCATTCAGTAACTCCAGATCCTTAACATAACTTAATGTTGGAAATTCTATTGAAATCGGTAGCTTAGCTTCTCTATCGTAAGTCAAAAAAAAAGGTGAGCAACCAGTGGCTCTTTTAGGAGTTATTTTGTTAGCCCAAAGGGCTAGCTTCAGCTTTTCATGCCACATTCTCTGGTTATCTTCAAAAGTCTTCTTGATTATCCGAATCAAATTCTTATTTGTGGATTCTGCTTGACCATTACCTTGCGGATAATAATTTGATGAAGTGTTCAAATAAATGTTATTTCTGACATACCAATCTGAAATCTTTAATCTGATGAAAGCTAAACCATTATCCGAAATGATTGAATCTGGAATACCAAATCTCGATATGAGATCTTGATAGAAATTAAGTACTGAAGTCTTGTTTGCTTCTTTTAAAGCAACAACTTCTGTCCACTTTCTAAAATAATCAGTGGCAGTAAGAATCCACTTATGACCTGCACTTGAAGGTGGGTTCATAGGACCGATAAAATCCAACCCCACTTAGCAAAGGGTTGTTCCACCTGAATCGGATGCAGGGGCAGCGATGCAAACCCCTGTTTACCAACAAATAATGCACATTTCTCACAATTTCTGACCCATGCAATAACATCTTTAAACAGTTTTGGCCAATAATAACCAGCTCTCATAATTTTCAGAGCTGTAGTCCTCATAGTAAAATGACCTCCTAAAGGTCCATCATGAAACTCTACCAGCAGCTTGTCAACTTGATCAGGCTGAATGCAATGTAATAAAACAACTTGGAAATTTCTCCTATAAAGAACACCATTGATAATTGCATAAGGGATGGCTTGTAATTTGTAGTACCTTCTTTTTTCTCTATCCAAGCCTTCAGGGCATTCACCAGTTTGCAGATAATGTATCATCCATTGCAACCATGTAATAGGGGGTTGAACAACACTTAAAACATCATTATTTAATATTGTTTCTATATTTGTAGCCTCTTTTAGGCTGCTATTTTCACCTCCAACAATCTGCTCACACAAACCTTTGCCTCTAATGAGCTTGGTTATTTTAATGTCAACATCAAACTCCATCACTTTAGTGATCCAACCAGTACACTTATCATTAATTTCTTTGTTAAGAAGAAAATCTTTGATAGTCAAATGTGCTACTAGCAAATGAACTTTGATGTTGGATAGCATGTGTCTAAATTTCTTCAAGCTTCTTACAACAGCAAAAACATGTTTTTCCACAAAAGAGTACTTTACCTTGTAATCATGCAGAGCTTGACTGAAAAATGCAACAGGCTGCTCTAAGCCTTCCTTGTTTTGCTAGCACAACATGGCTAAAACAATATCTACTCCTCCAAAAGCGTATAAAATGAAATCTTTGTCAAAGTTTGGATTAATGAGAGTAAGAGCGGTTGCAAGCGCTTCTTTAATCTACTCAAAGCTCCTCCTGCCTTCCTTGGTCCAACTGAATGGCATGTTTTTCTTTAGCATAGAAGTGAGGTTGCAGCAAGGCTACGATATTTGGTATGAACCTCCTCACAAAATTTATTCTCCCAAGAAATCTTTTCAAGCCTTTCTTATGAGTTGGTAATGGCAATTCAAAAATTGCGGAAACTCTTTCAGGATCAATTGAAATACCTTGCTTTGAGACAATGTGTCCCAGCAACTTGCCTTCGTGTACTAAAAATATACACTTTTTCGGATTGAGAGATACTCCGAACTCTCTGCATCTTTGAAAAATCTGTTCTAAGTGATCCAAGTGTTCATTAGCATTTTTGGAAAAAACGGTAATATCATCTAAATAAACCAGAACAAACTTGTTCATAAGGCCGTGAAAGACCATATCCATAGCACACTGGAACATTGCTCCAACATTTGATAAGCCAAAAGGAATCTTCTTGTAGGCCATCATGCCCCACTTGGTTGTGAATGTTGTTTTAAACTGATCCTCTTATTTAACTAGAATTTGGTTATAACCTGAGTAGCCATCTAACAAAGAAAATCTGTAAGAACCAGAAACTACTTGTAAAATTTTCTCCATAGAAGGGAGTGGGTAATGGTCTTTCAAAGATGCTCTATTCAGATCTCAGAAATCAACACAAAGTTTGATTTCTCCACTCTTCTTGACTGCTACTAAATTTGACACCCAAGAGGTGTGCTTGATAGGAAAAATAATACCACTTTCAACTAGCTTATTCAGTTTAGCCTTCATGAGGTGTTCCAACTTAGGATTAAACAGTCTTTGCTTCTACCTTACCAACTTTGCACCAGGTTCAAGCTCGATAGTATGTTGAGCTAGTTCGGTGTTAAAACCTCTTAAATCTCTATATTCCCAAGCAAAAATGTCACTAAATTTTTGAAATAACAAAATGAAAGCTTGTTGTTCCTCTTGACTGCATACCTTACCCAACTTGAGAAGCTTGTCCTTGAAGATCTCGATAGTTGTATAGTGTTCTTCTTTGACAGTCAAGCTGCACTTGTCCTTCCGAACTTGATCATCTGAGTTAAACACTGATTCCAAGGTCACCAATCCTTTCGGCAGCTTATTGGTCTTTAATTGCACGATTTGATCCTCATACTGTTGCTGCCATTTTTGTTGATTTCCATCTACGAACTCAGCTTCAGTAATCAAAAAATTCACGATTTGCTCATCGCTGTCAAAAACCTGCCAGCTCACGTTATTTTCAGGTACAGAAGGTCTGACCACTATCTTCACATACTAACATGCTTCTACTTTATGAATCTCTCTGGGAATGTCAAACTGGGCTCCTATGGCAGCAAGACTGTCAGCATGGTTATTTTGATTTTGAGGAATTGACAATATATTAAAAGCATTAAAATCTTCTATTAAATCCCATACACGATGCTTGTATTTCTTGAGTAAATCATTTTTAGTGGCATTTAAATTTCTAACTTGATTCACAATCAATTTTGAATCACAATAAACTTGCAAGCATTTAATACCTTATTTGTGGGACCACTCAAGGCCATGTACCAATGCTTCATACTCAGCTGTATTATTTGAACAGCTGAAAGCAAATCTGCAAGTTGAATAATACTTATCTACTTCGGGCGATATTAGCATAGCTCCACCTCTGGCACCAACACTGCTCCTCAAACCATCAAAATAAAGTTTCCACAACTCACTATCTTTTCCTGTAGACGGTCCATCCTCTTTGCAAAGATTAGGCATGTCACAATTAGACTCGTGAATCATATAAACTCCTAAACCTACCTCATCTGTGTTTTGGAATGGATCAAGCTCGTGATCTTCGGCTGCCCATTCATCAAGACTGATGTAGTCTCCCTGGGTGCCATAGTCTGAGGTCATGGTTTGCTCCTCCATTGTAGAGGTGGCATAGAGATTAGTGTTTATAGGGCTTGGGGAGTATGGTTTGATATGGTCTTTGGCAAGAGGCTCAGACTTAATGGTCACTTTCGTACCATATCTTATTCTAAAAAATAGATGAGACCAATCGGAAGACAAAAACCCACCCAACTTGGCTATAAAATCCCTCGACAAGAAAATGGAAAAGTGTGGCGGTAAGTCAATAACATGAATATCTTGGTGAATAGCGAAACTTGGGGATGCATGCAAGGTAAGGGCTAAATTTTTAATTATGTCAGTAGTCTTAACAACAAACCCATCTAATTGCACTACGCCTTTTTGAGGGTTAGGCTCATAAACAAGACCTAATTTGTCGGTTAAACTTTTAGGCATGACTAAACTACTGGCACCAGAGTCGACCATACAATTATGCACAATTTTATCACCTATGATCAGACTTAAGTAAAACAGAGGGGGTTTTAACTCTTTTTCCTTCTGCCCACTTTTCTCCTCCAAGTCATTAGCCAACACAACCTTCGTAACTCCTTGATTGGTGTTGTCAGAAATAGACAACTTAGCTAATGCATCCTACAGTAAGCTTCTCTGTCCTGGAAGCTGCAGAGTGTCTAATATCGACATATTGACAGTAGCTTTCTTAAGATGCTCAATGATATTGAAGGATGAAATATTTACCTTCTGCTAGTTTTTTGTAACAACAGCTTCATTTTGCTTCTGCATAGGTTGAGAATGTATTTTTAGTTGCTCTTTACCAAGTATCCCCTTCCCTCTTTGCAAAATCTGCATTTTAGGCTAGGTGGTAGCGTCCACATTTGACGAAACAGGCTGAGTATTAACTATAGGCTGCTATTGTGCACTTCTAGCTTGCTGTCCTAGATCCATAGCTCATTTTTTAGACCTGGTATTAGCCAAAATAGGAGAATATTGCCGGTCTTGGCCATTCACGCCATAGAATTTGGAGCTCTGCCAATTTGGCAAGGCAACTTCTAAATTATCTTGTTGTTCTTGATTCTGATCTGCAACATGTTCTGAAGCAGCATATATATTCTGCACCATTAAAGCTTGATTCCTCACTTCATTGGTGCAAGCCGATTGGTTGTGGGGTTGATTGCATGGGTAGCACCAGTCACAATCTTGAGTGACATTGTTTTGCAGCACAAGCTCTTTTAGCGTGTTGGTTGTGTTTGGATTGTATGGCTGGAATGGCTGAGGGTTAAAATTCCTTCTTTGGGCCTGATAATCACCTTGGAAAGTGGGCCTATTTTGCTGGTTTTGCTAATAGGGGGCTTGATAAGGCTTATGTTCTTGGCCAACATGCTTCTTAATAGTCACAAGGTCATTCCCAATGATCTTTAATATGCTTTTTAGCTCCTGCATTTCAGGATTTGAGGTTGAGGCAGCAACTTCTTGGACTATACTATGATATCCTATTGCTAGAACTGGTGAGACAACAGCCAAGGGAGGTACAGTAGCAGGCATAGGCGGTTGTATTTCCAGAAACAAGGGCATGGGGGGTCTAGGAGCTATGTATCCAGCTTGAATAAGGAAATTTTCAGCATTAATAACAATGTTATAAGCATTTGGAAGCGTTAAACCACTCATAAATTGAGTCATGACAGTAATCTTACTATTCAAAGCCTTTAGATAAAATAGAAATGCATGTGCTGGTAAGGGTTTTACTACTCCCGGGATTCTATCCCGAGTCCTCTGAAATTTGTTGTTGAAATCTGCCAAGTGTTCGTGCGGCGCCCTTTGAATGGTACTCAACTACTCTAACAAAGATAAGTTGTCAGATTTATCCACAAAGTATTGGTATAGGCCACTACCTAGAGTGTCCCATGTTCTAATTGAATTTGTAGCGAGACCTCTGAACCACTGCAGTGCTTTGCCTTTGAGTGACATAGCTAACAACCTTAGAGCAACGTTCTCCTGCATGATATTGTGCACCAAGCATAGCGTCACCATGTCACGGATTTGTTCAACTAGTGTAGTGTAATCCTCTTCGGTGAAATATGGTAGTCCTCTAAGGGCTGCAACAGGAATATCATCATGTTGGGCAATATCTAATGGACTGCCTCCATTAAAGGGTGTGAACGGATGCTGCCTCGATGGTGCTGCCATTGATGGTACCTGCGAGATTGGTACTGGTACACCATGTGATAGAACTAGAGCACCAAAACTGGGAGGTGTCGACTTTGATCTTGTAGGGGCTTCAAAAATCCTTCTTGTTGTCCTGCCTCTCCTTCATGATAGGGACAACTCCTGATACTTGAAAGGTTTTGAACTTGATCTTGTTTGAATATTTCTCATGTGCGGGCTGTACTAGCATGTAGAAAATAGAACCGGAATCGGTAGGTATATTGATAGCCTCCAGAAGGCTGGAACAGATCTGCTACATATACCAAACAACAAACTGAAAAATTAAAATTCTCTGAAAATTACTTTTAGATGTCCCACCGGGCATGCCAAAAACTATTATCAATAGTTTTGCACCCTACTAAATGCAGTATTCAACAAACTACTGAAACATGGAAACCTCTTTCAGATGTGGGTGATCTACACGAAAGAGGAATCTTCAGAGTGAGCTGGTTCTCCGAATGATGGATTCTATTATAAAACAGCTTCTGAGGAAAGGGATGAAGGATGACTGAACATAAAAACCTATTTCTAAAAGATGATTCACCAAAATTATAAGAATTCAGACCTAACCACTCATAACAACTTCTCTATTGCAGTAATCCTCACAATCTCATTGGCACATATCCCATCAGTGATTTGCATGAAGATCTAGAAAACAAATACAACATGCAACCTGAAACATGTAATTCTGAAACACAACCTATAATAGAAAGACATGAAAGGATTCCAATTTGAAAACACAAGTATATCAGATTGTCATTACAAAATTTGAGACAAAAAATAAGGAGAAATTTGTTGCTCTATTAAAACTGGAAGAGTGTTAATCTATCCAAACTAAGTATCAAAAGGTTTACAAGCTCCCCAAAATGAGTAAGGGCAAGAAAATCTGATCTCAATTGCTGAGAATGGAGAGTTCAAAGACTAAGTCTATCAAAAGAACTCTCAAAGAAACCCTAATCCGAGCTTAGAAAAAGCTCAAGGAAAAAGGCTTCAAACAAACTCAAAAACTGCTTTAAAAGCAGAAAAAAGAAAAATGTTTTTATGATAAACTTGTCAAGCCTCTAAAAATAGGCTAAATCCTGCTTTAAAAGCACAAAAACACCTTATCTCTCCAAGATAAGTCTGGAATCCAACCAAGAGGAAAAGTCAATAAAAGATCTGCTAAAAATAGAAAGAAAACATAAAGCAACTTATAGAATATCGCTTTTATGCTTCTGCTTTTACAAGATGCAAATTTTACAATTTACCTTATTTTTGCAATTTAAAGATTGGAAATCTTTTGCAAAAAGAAAGAACTCCTTATTTCTCCATTACATCATTCTAATTTTCTTAAAAATCATAAAAATACACTACATAATGTCATATTCCTATCAACTCCATAATTGCTTTCTCCAAAATCAATCAAAAAATAAAAACCCTAAAAACATTGACCCTAGGTTTAAGGTATTCATAATTCCCCTTAATTGCTCTTCCCTTGAAACAATACCCTAAGACATAAACCGATACTTCTCTAAGGCAAAACAATAAGTCTTAAATACCTAAGACATCACCCTAACATAAGAATTTCGGCCTTACATAATATTGATTTAGACTTAGGTTTGAATAAATCATAAGGAAGGCATTATGGGTTCGACCACCATTTGATATTCAACATGTGCATTTTGATTGAATATTCTAGAACCTCATAAGGATCAAATTAGGGCTTTGATCAAAATAGGGTCAAACCCTAATTATCATCATTTCACACTCGTGACTTGAGAAGAAGGAAACTTTGTCTGAAAGGAAACTACCACCATGATGGTGTTGAATTCGAGCTCGTGTGCTTCAGTAATCCTCTCCATGTTTCCAGATAACTAAGTCTCCAGTGGGTAAGCCTCCTTTCATGGTAAAATAGCTTTTCTACTTCATAATTTCGAATATCAAAAAGCCCTAAAGGCACGGCCTGCATGAGCTTACTCTCTGATCTTCTCTTACCTTGACTTCTCCATGGCATTATGAGTTCGAGCTCGACCTCTATAGTCCACTCCATGAAAGCTTCGACTTTTGCTCTTGTTTTCCTTTACTGTGCAAAGGTAAGCTTTATTAAATGGCTTTTGTAACCTCTATTTTGTCCTTGAGGCCAGGGTGAACACACTCTGATGTCTTTATTCTACATTTTATGTGTGTTTCTCATGCTCATTGTTGTGCATTATTCTCACCATAAGATCTCGACCATTCTTCAAAACTTGAAATCATGCCTTGGGAAGCTAAACAGGAAGCTATGGCCACAACTTTAGACTCTTGTGAAATATGGACTGGTAACTCTCTTTACTTTGTAGAAACCCTAAAAAGCTCTCTTTATTTCATGAACTTCTGGCCATGTTAAGGCCGTGCCAAAAGAGCACTATAAGAAACAATTTCTTGACTTTTGGGCTTGACCCAAAATAGTAAATTTCCATTATGTCGATCTAATAATATTTCTGCATATGGCTATCAAAGAAATTTCAATAAATCTGCATTACCCTCCTATATTTCGACTAAAATCTGGGAGCTCGCATTTGTTGTATATTCTTGCCTTTTAAATCAAGATCTCACATGGGTATTTTTGTAGCTATCTTCTTTGCATTTTGAAGCTAAACTGAAGATGGGTACTCAAAATTTTTAAGGAAACTGCATTTACAGTATTTTGAGAATAAACCCACATGTGGATATTTAGAATTTTGAAAGAGAACTGTATTTTCTTCTTTCCTGAGCTCGATTTGTCACAGAATTGCATTTCATTGTCTTTCCCTACTGTCTCTTTTGTGGCTGCTATGAAAATCATATGAAAATTGAATTCCTTCTACTTTGAGGCTCGAGCCAATACAAAAATTTGCATATTTGTAATTATACTACTATTTTTATTCAAAAACCATATGGGTATCATATATTATTGTATTTCCTGCACCTCTAAAATAGAATTCACATGTGGGTATTTAAAATTAGAAACTATAAATTCATTTATGGATATAAACTCTACCCAGAACTAGAACCTTATCCTAAACTTCTGAAACAAAATACTATCATGGGTTTGGAGATTTTCAAAACAAAAGCATGTATTCTTAATTTTTGATAGAACTCGACCTCCCATACTTGCTTGAAATGGTGCTAAAACTGTATATTTGCTTGCGTTTCCTCCAGGATTTTAGCTCAAAAAACTAGTGATATTTTGCATTTACTTCTGAAACAAAAAGATGCCTTGGATATTGTCTTTATTTTAACCTCCCTGCATTTTGTTCATCCCAAGAAAACAACTCGTTGCATCACTATTGCTTACTTTAATATACCTTCAGAAAAATAAAAAGGACACAATGAGAACAACAAGAATCTGTATGCTTGTCTATATTCATTGGCCCATATTACTAGGTATTCCATTTTGACATTTTTGTAGCTCTCTTTGATAGTTATAACACCTGAGCTCAATTCACAGAACTGTCATCGACATAGAGTTGTAGACTATCCTTAAAATGAAAATCCAATACACATTCTGAGAGTACTCTCCAGGTACTAAGAATCTAAAATATCTGTCTTGAATTCAAAATTTCATATACATATGAAGCTCGAAACTAAAAATTCCATTATGGTCCCCAACTACATTTTGTGCTCATCTTGTAGATATGACAGAAACTTTACCTCACTGTTCTGTCAAGACCTTGACTGAGTATTCTAAAAATGATCACAATCCTACACATTTGTTGTATCTAATTCATGGCTTGACCTATTACAAGTGATGTCTTACCTAACACTTGTATCTCACTAAATACAAAATGAAAGTATATCACATTTGATTGTTGTCCTCCACTAATCATAAATACACAAACCTGTCTGACGCACTTTGTTGTAGCTCCTAATAACCAGTACTCAACTCTAACACAAAAACTTTCATTTTCTTCATTTGAATTTTGTAGAGGTTTTACCTTTTTGCTCTTGGACTACAACATTGCATCAGTACAAACGTCCTTTACTCATTGGTTCATATCTAACTGTTAACTCAGAATCATTTAATACTCAAATGCATTGTCTGTGTTTCTATTCTTGAGCAACATGGTACTCTTCATGCATTTTATATTTCATTGTACAAAATTGCTCTTAAGATCTGTACTCTTTGATGATGAAAGTTGGAACAAAACATTAAGGCATATGTATGCCTATTCACTATCTGAAAGAGACCTGATGAATTGAAACTTTCATGACATATGATTACAATCAGCATGAAAAATGTAGTTATTCAACAATTTTTGATGTAGATATACTCAGTTAAATTTTGTTAAGTGAACTAAACTCACTATTCACTTGTAGCCTTTAGAAAGAAATGTTAATCGTTATGAATGCACAATTGGTTTTGTTACTTGATAGACTCTCTGTTTTACTCTTTCAGTTGTATTTCATTTTGTTTGATGTATATGATGAAATATCTTTCAAAATCAGCCCATTTAATGCATAGGGCAACATGCCAAGCTCTACCCTTGTGGGATCCTGTTTTACTCCACATGCTTGGTCTTCGAATAATGTTTAGCTTCATGACTTAACCTATACCTGCACAAGGAAGCAAATAGTGTTAGCATAAAAAATAGAACATGTTGATTATGATGTTGATACTTCTCTTTCAGCTCACTTCTTTCATATTGAATTTGATTGAATTTGATTGTTTCAATGCATTGCTAATAGTATGGTGTACTATTGTAGGTGCATCATATAAGTTACACCATAGTCGGAGCCACTAACACCCCTCTTTTCCTCTTATAGGTCGACGAAGCTCGAGACGACAAGGTACACCATTCAACATCAAGCGTCGATAATCAGGCAATGATGACTATGCTACCAATTATGTGTTTTTCTTTTCGCATCTTCAATAGTGCAATTTGTTACTAGAAATGTGTTGTCATAGTCACAATTACATCCACAGCTTGTGTGGATCTTTGATTTCAATTCTGCTTTTCAGTTGAAAACAAAAGGCATTTTATGCAATGTTGTAATACTATTCTGATTGTGAAATCAAATGAAGCCTTGTAAAAATATGAGTTCTTTTTCGAAATGAATAAAAGCATCTAAAATGCTATTTTTCTCATGTACTCAATTATGTATTTCTTTTAAATCTGCAACATTTGAATGGCACTCTACAACTCCACCTCACTAAAATGCATAACTGATATTCAATGCATAATGATAATGATGTGAAACAACATTCGAACATGACACTGCAATTCTACTTAATGTTAAATAAAAGTCAGCCCACTCCTCCATTTGAGCTAAGGCAAAAAATATGTAACAAAAAAATTTAAGGTCAAGGTTCGAAACCTTGTTATTTCTCCTTTGTATGGCACTTTGATTTTGAAACCCTAAATGGGTATTGTGGCTTATGAAAGCAAAAGAAAATGGCCTCTCTAGGCCGCAGGTATGAGAATGAGAAATAGGGTTTTCTCCCTTCTTTGAATTTGAATTAACAAGCTCAATTTTGTATTTTCTAGAAAACACTATGTACCATTTCTCTTGCACTCATTTGAAACAATGGATTTTTTAGAGGACACTTGTCTTCTTGTAGCATAGTCCTCTATTTTGAAAGAACCAAAAGACATTATGCAACCCACAAATTTTTCTTTCAAATGTACTATATATTGCCATGCTTAATTTCTTGTCCTGCAATCATTTCCTTCCATCCACTGAAGTGTTATTGAAGGTCACTTGTCATACTTCTCATGCACCTGGATTTTTTAGAGGACATGCACATTCTACTTTTCCCACCATAGTGCTTCATTTTGTGTTGCAAATAAATATTTAACCATGCAATCAAATTTATCTCATAATAGAACCATCAAAACACTGCAACAAGCCTATACTCAGCAGATTCTTTACATAAAGCAATTATGTTTTACCTTATGCACATTCAAAATTTAGCGTTCTTTGAATTCATAGTCAGCAATGCCCCCTTTTTTTCTTCAAACAACAACATGATATGTGGTTTCAGCATGATGCATGGGAAATTTTGAAATATAAACTCCTGATTATGATGTTCTAGAACCTTCTATTGTTTCGGCTGATATTAATGATTATAAAAAATAAATTATGTATGAATGTTCACTTCTTTAAGTAATGGAATACTTGTTGATCCTTTATTCCAATTGAGCTAACTGCTCACTCATAATCTTCACTTCATTTCTCTTAGATTTGACTGTTATGAGTGAACAATGGTCTTGATTGTTGAAATGTATCCATTCCTTGTTAATTGGCTCAATTTAGCATAATGATTATATCTCTTTACTTGGCCCTCATTTGTATGTTAAGGGGCAGCAAGCCGAGCTCTACCCTTGTGGGAGCCTGTTTTACTCCACATGCTTTTATGTCTCCTTGAAATGATCAGCTACATGAATTTTCCTATACTTGTAGAGGAAACAAACAATGTTAGCATAAAATAATGAATTTTAAAAGGCTCCATGATGTCATTTCATTTTCAAGCTCTTATTACTCCACTCTTCATTCTTAGTTGATTCTATGCATTTCAAGGAATGAATTATATCTCTGTTGGTAGAGCATGTAGTGTAACTCATATGTGGAGCTCTAACAAGACTTTCCCAATCTTCTATAGGTACACTCGAAATTAGAATGAGGATGGAGCAAGTTGCAAGAACAAAAATTAAAGATTGAGAAATAGGAAATGATGGATATGTCTTACGTTATTTGCTTCTTACTTTTTTAACCTTCAGTCAAGTATAATTCATTTCTTGCAATGAATTGTTTTGGCTATCTCCATGGCTTGTGTGGATCCTTTAATTTCTCTTTTCATTTCAATTCTACAAAGAAATGTATGAAAAATGCAAATTTGTACAATAATTTGTATTTGCAAATAAATGAAATACTATAATGTAAATAAGCATTGTGAAATAAATGAAAGCAATTATTCATCTCTATGATTTGTGTATTCCGCTTTGTACTTCTTTTGTGTTGCAAAGCACTAAGAAAACTTTTGAAATTATGTTAACCAAGTGATATCAATGTTAACCAATTCCAAGCTATGATAGGACACCTTTCATCCTCACACCATCTATCATTCACTAATAAATATCTTCATACTGAAGCACCTCATAATAAACCATTGCACATTGAATCCATCATTCACAAACATAACATCAAAAAGGCCCTAATAGATGGTGGATCCAATCTAATTATATGCACTTTAAAATTAATAAAACAATTGGGCTATTCAGATGATGTCATTGATCCCCACAAAAAGATAACTATCAAGGCATATGATGATGTTGAAAGAGAATTAGAAGGTACTATCAAACTACATGTTCCAAGTTGGACTAACCATTATGGAATCAATATGTGACATACTTGACCTTGATCTACCATATAACATTCTCCACGAAAGACCTTGTATACATGTCATGCAATCCATCCTTCCACCTATCACCAATATCTAAAATTCTCTCATGACTAAAATGAAATTACCATTCCTATAGACCCACAACCTTTCCAATATTGTAATGAATTGAAAGGAAAGTACAAAAGTATCACCATTTCCCTATTAATGATGAAGCTTCCACCTCATCTACCTACATTCATCCATCTGCATTGCAACCATCATCCACACCACCCTCCATTTCTGAGGATAAGGTCAAGATAATCGACAAAGGATGTGGAGAATATAAAATTCAAAATTCCTTTTGCATAGGGAAACTCCCTACATCTCCATGCTCATATGGTTGAAAACTCAACTTGAAACCAAAAGAAACTTTCAAAGACTTCAATAAATGGGGATTATTAGACAAAGAATACTTGGTCCTAGACATTTATGTTTCAACTTGGTTGTAAAAGAAGAAAACGATCTCCCTTCCTTGGAGACCCATAGGTATCCTAATGGACATGACTTATGCAAAAACTAGGGCTACAAAGGAAAAGGATCGGGAGAAAAAGAATAAGGAATCATGAAGCCCATTCATCGAGAATATAAGGACCATCAAGGACTTGGCTTCTTGGCCACTGATTTGGTAACCATAAAACCCTAGTATTCTCATAATAAAGGTGGAAAGACTTCTACTGATAAGAAATCTTAGGATGAAGCCATCGAGGAATCCTTTCACACCATCACTAAACTTTTTGACACCGACCACATATACACCATTTCATCCTCCATGGACCATCAACTCATGTATCTTGAATTAATTGATTGGGACCAACAAGGACCTCTAGCCTTAAACATATTTCAAAATGATGAAGCAATTGTAGAAATTATGGGAGTTTGAGAACACCTCCCATTAGGAGATCACAACAAGGGTAACCAAATCACACTACTTAAATATTCCTACTTTGGAGAAAAAATCATGTGCCTCAATCACAAAAATAAGAAAGATAAAAATAAGAAAGAAAGATCCCTTAGTGAAAAACTCAATGAGGCACTTTTGGATCGTGAAAAAGTAAAAATAAAAGATGCATCCTCCAATGAAAACCTTTCTAAGGAATTGGAGTATGGGGCACATGATTCTATCCCCAACCATGATGAGACATCTACTATATTAATTGAAGATATCGCAGACATTAATTTGGGAACAAATGAGGAACCTAAAATGACCTACATGGCCAAAGAGCTAGAAGAGACAATGAAAATCTGGGAGAGTTCCTCAAAAGAAGGTCCATTAAATTTTCTTAGAATACAAATACATGATAGGATTGGACCCATGTCTTGTATTACATCATTTGGTAGTCCATCCAGATGCAAAACTTGTCAAGCAAAAGTTATGTAAAATGCATCCACAAATAGCTCTCTTGGTAAAAGTAAAATTACAGAAACTCTTGGAATGGATTTATCAAACCTATTGATTATCTTGAATGGGTGTCCAACATTGTACCAGTTTCAAAACCTACTAGGGGCATCTACATATGTACAAATTTTAGAGATCTCAATAAATCATGTCCAAAAGATGACTTTCCATTTCCCAACATTGATATGATCGTAGATATTACCATTGGACATGAAATGTTATCTTTCATGGATGGATTTTTAGGCTATAACCAAATCCTCATTGCTAAAGAAGATCAACATAAAACAACTTTCATAACTCCATGGGGAAATTTTTGTTATCAATTCATGCCCTTTGGACTTAAAAATGAAAGAGAAGTATATCAAAGAGCAATGACTATCATCTTCCACAACATGCTACTTGATATTATGGAAGACTATGTGGATGATCTCCTAGGAAAATTAAAAAAAATTACACATTGAAGTACTTGAAACAATCTTTGATCGACTAGAAAAGTATCAACTATGGCTTAATCCCAAGAAATGTGTATTTGAAGTCTCATTCAGAAAACTATTGCGATTTATTGTTTCCTGTTGAGGAATAGAAGAAAATCCAACAAAAATAAAAGCAATAAGAGAAATGCCTCCACCAAAGAACATCAAACAACTCAGAAGTTTGCAAGGAAAGCTACAGGAAATCTGAAGATTGAATACACAGTTGGCTGATAAATGTCAACCCTTTTCCTACCCGCTTCACAAAAAAATCACATTCAAATGGGATGACAATTTTCAACAAGTATTCTAACAACTAAAAGAATATCTTGCAACACCACTAGTCCTAATACCTCCACAAGAAGATAAACCACCCCTCTTGTATATATCAGCTACTCAAGTTGCACTGGGGGCATTATTAGCTCAACATGAGAACAAGGGGAAGGAAAGAGCGATATACTACTTATCTCACACACTAGCTAGCATTGAGAAAGATCATGTTTGGTTGTCTTCTATGCTAAGAAATTGTGACACTATATGCTCAATTATAAGAATCAACTCATCTCAAAAGTGAAACCATTAAAATACCTACTTTCAAAGGCAACACTCCAAGGATGAATAGCTAAATGGATCGTGGTTCTTAGTGAATTTGACATCAAGTATGTAGACAAAAAAGCTATTAAAGGAAAAGTGGTCATCAATCATCTTTTCAAAGCCCCCTTATAGGATAGTCAACCATTATTATCAGAATTCCTAAATGAACATATCTTGACTACAAAAGAAGGAACATGGTTTAATCTATACTTTGATGGATCTTTCACACAACATGGCTCAAGGGTAGGAATACTTTTTGTTACACCTCAAGGAGGTTGTATCCCTAAGTCATACCAAATTGCATTTCCTTGCACAAAAAACATAGCATAATATGAGGCACTGATAATAGGACTTAAGCTTTCCATCCAATGGAAAATTGTAAGATTATAGGTATATGGTGAATCTCAACTAGTCATCAAACAAGCGAACGATGAATATCAGACAAAGGATGAAATTTTTTTTCCCAACAAACACATGGTGGATAGCTTCAAGGAGTTCTTCACACAAATCTAAGTTTTTTAGATTCCAAGGGTACACAATAAAGTATTAGATGTTATGGCTACCATTAGTTCCCTCAATTGATGTTCCACAAAATAGCTAACAATATGAGTTCCTCATAGAACAACCTTTGGTCCCTACTTATGATGTCCTTGAATCTAAAATGGTTGGTGACATTGTTGGTCTTGATTCACCATGGTACCAAGATATATATGAGTACCTACACAACAACACCATCCCACCCAATCTCTCAACCTCACAACGCCAATCCTTCATCCAAAAAATATCCCACTTCACCATTCTTGGAAACATTATTTATTTTCACTCCTTTGATGGCACCCTCCTAAGATGTTTAGACTTGGAAGAGGCCTAGAATACCCTAAATGAGGTACATTAAGTTATTTGTGGGGCCCATTCTAGTGGAACAACATTAGCTAAGATTTTTTTGTGCACGAGATATTATTGGCCTACAATGGAGCAAGATGCTATCAATTTGGTAAAAGTATGCAAACCTTGTCAACAACACGGTGACTTGATTCATGCACCATCACAAGAATTGCATCCTATTGTTACTACATGTCCTTTCTCACAATGGGGGTAGACCTTGTTTGAAAGATACATCCTACATCCTCAAATGGTCATAAATTCATAATCACTACCATTGAATATTTTATCAAATGGGTCGAAGCCATACTTATGGCCTACATTATAGGGAAACAAATTTCCAAATTCATACTCCATTACATCATTTGTCACTTTGGAATTCTTGTTTCCATAATCACAAACAATAGATGACACTTCAAAAACCAAGAAGTGTATAGTCTATGTTAACAATTCCACATTCAATATCATTTTTCCACTCCATATTACCCATAAGGAAACGGCCAAACCGAGGCCACAAACAAAACCATTGTAAGAATCATAAGGAAATGGTCAATGAAGTTGGTCAAGACTGGAACTTAAAACTCAATCCTACCCTATTGGCATACCGTACTAGCATTCACACACCTACTAGATTCACTCCCTCTTCCCTGGTATATGGTGTGGAAGCTATCTTGCCAATAGAGGTCGAGTTCCCATCATTGAGAATATCTTTATAGCATCTCATTGATGATGAAGAATACCGCATAGCATGCCTTCAACAATTGGATCTTCTAGATGAGAAATGTTTAAAATTCCCTCAACCATCTTATAGCATATTAGAATAGGCTTCACAGATCATACAACAGGAAGATCACGCCTAGATAATTTTTCATTATAGGTTATTTCCATAAGGAAAATCAGCGTAACCTATAGGAATGAGAAAAGAAGGGAAAGTTTTAACCTAATTTACTAGGCCCTTACATTGTTATAGTAAAATATAGATGAGGAGCATATTAGTTAGCTACCATGGAAGGATAACCCTTGGAAGGGCCCATGAATATCATCCATCTCAAAAAATTCTTCACATGAGAAGAACAAAAATAAATAAAAAAATAGTACATAGAAATAATTTGTCCAATGGTGAAAACCTAGAAAATAGGCTGCATGTGTAGGAAATTTCCACCATCTATTGGACCACCCTTTCCTTCATCCATAATAACCCCATCCACCCATAATAAATCCATCCATAATAAATTTTATCCACACACCCTGCCAACTATACTTCAAATACACCCATTGTACACCCATTTCACCCACCTTTTTCTTACTCAGATACACACTTCCATAATAAACAGATAGCTTACTCAATCATCACCATTAGATGTGGTGGGAAGTGGTCTTTAGTATACCTAGTTGCTCATCCATCCATAATAAAATATCATCCCATAATAAAACTCCACCCATAATAAACACTTCACCATCCCAAACAAACCACCCACATCATTCTAAGATAAATAATGTAGAAGTAAACAACATGCATGCCCGCATGGACCTTAGTACTGAACCATCGACATAATCCCCAAAATCATCCCGCCACTTTGCTTGCTTCCCATTTTAATCCACCCCATCTTTACCTTATAGGATGCATCCTTCCTTGGTCCAACAACCTCTATCAATATTACCTTTTTTCCAAGAGATTTGGCTTTTTCTTTTTTGGATTTACTATTGTGATCTACAAAGTCACCAAGTTGAGGCCACCTAGATCTTTTCATATCTTGGTGTGTCAACAACAAGGTATGGAGTAGATATGGGTCACCTTGTGTGGTGTGTCAATGATTAGCCTAATTTACTAATGATTTATCACAACTTAGCTAGAGGGGTTCAAAATTTTGGTCCACTATATAATCCCCTCTATAATACACTATGGTGCCAAGAATCATTTTGTGATTTAGTATAATCTTTTGTTTGCATACATTTGTGAGTCTCAAAGTCCATGCAAGATACATGATCACGCCTTGGCCATTTATACCATTGGATCATAATGATTCTTGCTATATCAAATAAAGGATTGCTCACCACATTTTCCCAACATAATCCCCCTATCCACTTTTCCTCTTCTAACACTAACCATTCTACCCCTCATCTTTTCTATTCTATTAACCCCCCATACCCTCCTACACACTTGTACTAGAATACATGTATCATGACACAAAAAACAAATACTCACCTACATTGCCCATGATTTTAATAAGAGAATTTTGAGTACAAAACTAACAAAAGTCATTGACACAATGTCAGATTCATGGATGCACTAATTGCTAGTGTAGTTTTTTTAATATTTATTTTTCCTACACATTATTAAGCATACCTTAGGTTATAGGGGACTTGGTTCATGTGAGGACACGTGGTGTAATCCATTGATTATATATGTTGCTCTCACCCACACTTGGGTGGTTGAGTTTCACACCCTCTTTTGGCCTTTTATGCCACCTCACAAAACCACTCTATTGTCTCTTTCTAAGTAGGCTATGCCACATGTTTGGAATTTTCCAAGTAGGAATAACTCCCACCTAATTTGGTTATTTTGGAGTTATTACCCCTCTTGGAATTATTTTCCCATATTCGGCTATATATTCAACACTCACCTCCCCCTCCTATCAAGTCCAGATGGGTTCATATCAGCTTGGTCAGTTCAAGAGAGAGCTGAGGCATATTGTATCATTTAGTGTGTAATAATAACATCATTTTGTTATTGCACCATTTTTTCAGGTGATCCTGGGTGCTCAAGTTCATCAACAACTCTTACATGGTATTAGAGCATCAAATTTGCAAGCCCCTTCTCGAATTTGAGAGATTTGTGAATGTTTTAATCAGTATTGTAGGTTTTAGCATGTCCTTGCTTGTATTAGGTAACTATTTCTACCTTTGCATGTCATTTTTTGGTTCCTAGGGTCATTTTATGTTGCTAAAGGTGTCTATTTTACACTAGATCCACATTTTTGTATATTTTAAAGAAAAGTTTGTCATCTGGGTTTTATTTGCAGCAGAAAAAAACCATTTGGGTTGTTGCTAGTTTTTGCATGCAGGTTATATGTTTTGCAAAAAATAAATCAAAATGTTTCAATAGACCCCCCTCCATTGGAGTTTTTCATTTTGCATCCGAACTTCAAAGGCCTCTAACTTAGTCATCCAGGCTACGTTTTGAAAGAATTGTTTTTTGATTTAGGGTAGAATTTTGCAGGCTTCACAATGGAGTGATCCATTTTTTCTCAAGTGATCCATATTTTCTAGAAAATTAGGTTTTTCAGCAGATCTGAAGGACAATTCTTGTTTTTGGAACTTCAAACAACTATAAATTTCACATATGACCTTAGATCAACGTGATTATTTTTTTGAAAGTTGATATTTTTTTGAGAACTACATAATGGTGCTATTTTGGGGTTTTGATTCTGAGATTATTTTGTACTTTTAGTATTTGGGTTCAATATTAGACATTGTAAAACTCTGGAAAACAACTCTAGAATTGTAAACACACTAATTATAAAGTTCCACCATAATATTTTCTTGGGGGGATTATGATTGAGTAATTTCAAGGGGTAATATTTGGCCTTTGAATTGGATTATGTCTCTTGATTGGTCTATTATGTGACTAAAGTTGAGGAGTTTAATATGTAAATCAAAACACATCCTGTTGTAATAAGGTTAAATCAGTGAAAATTTAAGTCTTGGCGAGATGGAATCCTAACACATTGTAGGTGGTTTAATCTTTTTCCCTATCTCTATGGATTGGTTCCTAAACCTTCATCAAAATGGAAGAGAGTTATGTGGGACTTAAAAATAGAATATATCCTGGGAGTAGTTGGTTGTAGTTGTGATATTGATACACAAATGGTCACTGATAGTATTGAGATCCCTCGTGACCTTATGAACAAAATTTGGGAGATGTATGGAGACTCGAATGAATCTCCATTCCCAAAGGATCCTGTTGCAGATTTTCTTGCTCCACTTGCAGAGTTTCAACCTATTGATGATAAAACAACAGAAACACTTTCTGATTGGGAAAGGTATGGTAGTTTTGATGACACAAAAACTTCTCCTCCTATAGATACATCTATTGATACTTCAGTTTCTATGGCTCCTAATCCATATTTAGAGGATTCATCTTCTTCATCTATGAGTCATCATCTTGAGGCTGAGGACTCTTGTAATCCAACATTGAAAAAATCATCTTGTTCATCATGTTTTGAGGACACAAAGGGGGGTGATAGGTATAGTCATATGACATGCACTAAGATCTCATCTCCTTCATCTACTGTTGTACCTAAGGATGCTCGTGATCCAACATTTTTGGCTCCTTGTCATTCAGTGCAGTAGGACATTCATTATCTTCTAGACACAACTACTTGGGATGAATAATTGACATAAACTGTAGGTTTATTTTGTGAATCCTATCTTGTAGACTCAGAGGACACAATTGAGTGCATACATCTTCTCTTTGATGAAGTTGCTTCGTCTTCTTCAAATGTTGAGGAGAAACTTTTTGACCCTCTTGTTATTTACCCACACAATCATTCTTCATAGTTTGACATGAGTATGGTCACTATTGAGCACCATTTGGAGGAGGATCATTTGTCTTCAAAGGATTTATCTTTGTCTTCGGATTTTTTTCTACATCCATCTCCACTAGGTTATGGATTTTCATCTTCTTCCAATGTGGCCTAGAACACCTGATTTGATGGTGACAACTTTTAGCATCAACCTAGGGACACCTGAGTAGAGTTCAAAGACATCATACATTTTCATCAATATTCCTCCATAATCCTTTTAAATGGGAAGATATATTGCATACATCCTTGGTTTTATTTCTTCCTAAGGGGAGGAATATTGTTTGGCAATCTTGGATCATCTTCAGCTTCTTGTGTCGAGCATTCACCAATAATGCAGGAGATTCTACATTGGGATATTGTATGATCTCTCTACTTCACTCTTATGGGGGGTCTTTTTCCACACATAGGTTTTTCACCTTCTCATGCATCATTGAGATCATTTCATTTTGTATCTTTATCTCTCTTTTGGGGAGGATTTTTGTCCCACTGGGTTTTCTCCTTTTCTCAATTTATGAGAGATTTCATTGCATTTGTAAATGGGTACCTAACATGGCCTTGTAGTCGGGACCCATATTTCAATTGTTTCATCCTTTGACCCACCTAAGCTATGCTTAAGGGGGGGTGTTAGCATAGGTTTTTTAATATTTAATTTTTCCTACAAATTATTAAGCATACCTCAGGTTATAGGAGATGTGGTTCATGTGAGGACATGTGGCATAATCCATCGATTACATGTGTTTCTCTCACCCACACTTGGGTGGTTGATTTTCACACCATCTTTTGGCCTTTTATGCCACCTCACAAAACCACTCTATTGTCTCTTTTTGAGTAGGTTATGCCACATGTTTGGAATTTTCCAAGTAGGTATAACTCCCACCTAATTTGTTTATTCGAGAGTTATTACCCCTCCTATAATTGTTTTCCTATATTCTACTATATATTCAACACTCACCTCTCCCTCCTATCAAGTCTAGATGAGTTCATATCAGCTCAGTCTATTCAAGGGAGAGTTGAGGCATATTGTATCATTTAGTGTGTAATAATAACATCATTTTGTTATTGCACCATATTCCAATAATCCATCCTTTGCTACTCTCATGTAGAAGGCATATCTTGGTTTTACAGGTGATCTTGGGTGCTTGATTTCATCAACAACTCTTACACTAATGACTAAGAGAGAGAAAACTATCGAAAGGCACCTGTCACCATCCTAATTCCTCCTAATTATTTTTTTTTGATGCAAATCAATCATTTCCAATTAGCTACAAAACCACCAATTAGCTACAAAACCACCAATTATCTATAAAACCACCAATTAGATACAAAACCACCATAAGAGATAAAGTAAATGTAAACAAGTTGACATCCAAGTTATAGATTAGGTATTATCAATGGCATGACATTCATACATATCCCATCAAAACTTCACATAGGTAATAAGAAAATTTTCTCATATCATTAGCATAACATAGATACATAAACATTAACATTTTCACATTCATTTATCATATTCATAAAAATTCATTCCCACTAAATCATTTACCATGAGTTTTATAAAATTTATGACTGCATACTCTACAAATAAAACCATCTACCCATCATAGTAGAAAGTGAAGAAAAACATATGGTATTCATTGAAAGTTAAATCATAAACGACCATCAAATGAAAACTTTATTATAAGGGTCTTGGTCCTCTCACATAAAGGTTCACTTCATCCTATGAACCTGTTGATCTCCTAGCTTCTTTTATTAATTTTTGTATTTGAAATCACTACAATAAAGCACCATTATTGAGTTCTTGATTCTAGTTTTGTAATTGAGAGGTATGGTAGATGACAAAATTACATAAGAGGTTAAATCTAAAAGCAAATAAGACATGAGAACAACAATTCCACATGACTTTTTCACAAAGTTTGGGTAAATACTTCAAATGTCAACAATTGCATATATCCAATATATCTCATGCATATCATAATAAACATCATAACATCCACATAAAATCCATCACATTATCATAAAGAGCACATAAATACACATCCATATATAACAACTAGCATAAGCATCACTATATAGGATCCATAAACATAAAATACATCACATGCATAATTAATCCACATCACATAATAAAAATTCATATATAACACATCTACATAAACCATATAGACCAAATCCATCATATCATGTATATCAAAAAATAATTTCATGATACAAAATGTATAACAGTCTCTCGTGTGTACAAAAACATGAAACCATCCTAGGGAAAAATCCAAAAAGTCATGATCAACACACACTAGCCTGTGCTCCTTACATCTGACTGCCTATCAAGGGACCTTTGTGGTGGATCCCTTCATGGTAGTGGTGGCCAACCCATAGCCACTAATGGCCTTGATCAATCTATCCTGTGTGATCTGGTACTAACTGAGACACTGGTAATCCTTTGCTCTAGTGGCACTGTCTCCTCATAAGCCCTCCTCCATCGCTCTTCCTCTCAAGTAGCACATCTAAACTTTTTGAACCCAACCACCAACCCACCCTCACCTAGCATATCACAAGATACATCTTGCTCCCTCTAAAGTATATTTACCTCCCTTCATAGTTGATCTCACTTTGCCACCTTCCCTTCATCTCCTCCTACTCCACCATCTCCTCCAACATTGGCCCTCCATCTAGCAATTCATATAACCTAGCTACCTCCACCCTAGCTATGCCCCTCTCACTGAAAAAAGCCACCACCTGAGACCTAGTTGTGTCAAGCCCTCACCCTACAAAGTAGCCACCTCTTCCCTAGCTCTACAATAAGTGTAGCAACTTTCCCATCCTTCTAACCCTATAAGCATACCACATCAGCTCATGCCATATCTCTCTCGTTGACATGTAAATGAGCCTTTCAGGCTTGATCACACTCCTGGTGGAGTCAATCTCTCTCCAGTTTCATGGCATCAAGTTGACCCTATAAGTCTCCACACCTATATCACACATGGTGGCCCTCCTCACCTCCACCTACTCTAGTATCCTCCCCTCCAATATCCTCTCCATCATCACCATTGTCATCGTCCTCACTCCCATCACTGCCATCCTTTGAGTTGTTGCTACTCTCATCCCCACTACCCTCTACTACCACTAGCTGGTTATGAGGCATGGAAAGTCAAACAAGTCTATGCCTCTCCCACCAGGTGTCATACTCTACCATAGTACTAGCATCCACCACCCCTCGCCTTAGATCCCACACCACTACTGAGGTATCCCTCCAACTCTGATATGTCATTTCATACTCAATAAAACCACCCCATTGATGCCTCTCATGGGCCACCCTACCAAACACTGCCTCTACTTGAGGAACACCCTACTACTGACAAAACTATCAAAGTACCCACACTATAAAATACCTCTTAATGATGGTCGAAGTCTGTCCAATCAAATAGTGCACATGCTAGATGAAGGGAATGTACAACTGATCATCCTCCTAGTCCTCACAATCAATATATGACCACCAAATGAATGAATCCATCTTATCAATGATCCTATGCCAATGATCCAACTCACCCAAATGACAATGTCATTGAAATTGCAACATAAGGCACGTCTGGCCCCCATCATCTATTGCAAACTAGCTGTAATACAAAAATGTGCTCAAAGGCCCCAATGTGTAGCAAAGTGACACCTATAGCCAAACTTTGTCCTCCTCTATACACAACATAATGAAGCTCTCTATATAAATCTCCCAACATGGCCACCCCCCCATGCATATACTATCCCTTCCTCAAACATTCTCTCCATCACACCTATCGGCCAACCTATCACAAATCCTTGCGACCTCCCATCCAACATCAAAGTGCTTTTAATCAATGCAACTATAAAGAGACAAAGATATGGCCACTCACCTATCCCTGAATCTAATTCCATCTCCACTCCTTGAAATGACAGATTATCTTGACATGCAAATAACCTTCACAACATAGCCCTTGGCCCTTGGAGCTGGTATACCACTAGCTCTCCTTAGATTAGTATCCAAAGAATCCACCACACATCCTCTAATGTGATAGTGGCCTTGCCAGTGAGTGAATTCAAAATGATCGTATTACTACGACACCTCTCTACTAGTGTTGTCATCAATGATATGTGTCCTCAAATTCAAGGCATGTGGGAAACAAAATAAAACTCCATTAGGTGTAATCAGTCATCATCCTCAAGGGTAAGCTTCTCCCAAAGCGTCCCCAACACTGCCATCCACCACTCCCACAACCGTAGGACCTTTAGGTCCTCCTGCATCATTCCACACACTAACATTATCCTTTTCATACAAACCATGAACTTATTTCTAACCTAACTGGCCCACCTTTGTAGTTTTTGGGAAGCTATGCTTCCATTTTTGTGTAGGTGTCGTTTTATCAAACAAAAGTGTATTAATTTTACACCCAAGCACCACTTTATGTAGGCACAACAATTTTTCACCTAGGCACGTCAATTTTTGATGTAGATCCTGCATCATGCATGCGCCATTTCCTAATTCCCCCTATGCTCATCAAATGCAGGCACTGTGTTTTTCAACATGGGCTCCAAAATTGACCATAGGCACCATAGAAATGCAAGCATGATTTATTTTGACGCAACGCCACAATTGTGC
Source organism: Sequoia sempervirens (assembly GCA_007258455.2). Taxonomy (NCBI): domain Eukaryota; kingdom Viridiplantae; phylum Streptophyta; class Pinopsida; order Cupressales; family Cupressaceae; genus Sequoia; species Sequoia sempervirens. The sequence continues at coordinate 3,552,938 of VDFB02338372.1, read as the reverse complement.
CATTAGGTGCCATTTCATGAAATGGTGCAACTACTTTTCAAACATTTTCTCCTAATTTGACCTATTGTGGACCCCCCTAATCTAACCTAAACCTAAGGGATAGAACACATACCGACTCTCCTGCATCCTTCAACCATTGATACTCCTGAACTCACTCCACACAATGCATATGTTGAAGAATCTCTGTCATTTCTCTTATTTACCACCTAAGCTTCACTCCACCAATCAAAACTTGAAAATGACTTTTTGGACCCCTCAAAGCCTATTTATAGGTTGTTTAACCTTAATTATCCACTAATTATATCTCCAACCTTAATTGCTTCTATACTAGACACATCAAATGTCCCATTCTCCCTCCCTATTCTGCCTAATCTCCCCATTTCTTCTCCTGCATTTTTCTAATTTTTCCTTCTACACCATCCCACATCATTTTAACCCACCTTTTTTGAGACCCTAACTAAAAATATTTTTCCTAAATTTTTTTAGTCAGTCTCTTGAGGGGCACCACCTCCTAACTAACTTTCCAATACACTGGGGAAAAATTTTAAACTTCTTTGAAGCAATATCACTTCAAACACTACATCAAAAAGGGGAAAAATGTAGTCAACCTAAATCTGACATCACTCCCCTTTAATTAATTAAATAGCTTTATTTAATTCATTTACACATTCTTCCCCATTTTAATTAATTAAATACATTTATTTAATTAATTAATCCATTTTCCTTTTATAATTAATTAAATATTTTAATTAATTATGTCGCTTTCCTATAGTTCTTCTAATAAATTAAATAATTCTTGTTATTTAATTGATCCCATTAAAATCCCGTATGATCCTAATTCCAATTATGTTAATTAATCCTTGATTAGTTAATTTATTAACCTCCATTATCCCATTCTCCAACTTTTAACTCCACTCAAGTTAATAAACTCATGGTTTTTTAACTCCACCCACCTCATTATGCTAATTAATCCCTAATTAACTATCCTAATCCCCATCATTACCATTATTTCCTAATTTAAAATTCATCCTCAACCCCCTAATCTTGTCTCATTAATGCAAATGATCCCACCTCTCTCCACTATCTTACACCTAGCCTCCAAAATTAAATGAGGTGTCATCCCAAGGTGTGCTCACACATGTGTGAGCACACCTCATTTCCTCTCCTACACTCAATTGTGAGAATTTTCACAATGCTAATCAATCCTCAACCTTGATCTATGCACCAAATCCCTAATCAATCCTATCCCTTCATCAACTTTCAATCTAGACCCTCCATTTCCCCCTCAATTTTTATATAAATTGGCCCTTCATCCTCTCATTTTTCCATCTTGAATTTGAGCTAATATTATGCTAGTGCAATCTTGTGAACAATCCACATCCATCCTTGAACAAATCCAACAATAATAGGTTGCTTCTTGAGCTCAATCTTGAGGGACACCAAAGGTATAATGTTATGTTTTTAATTTGATGACATTTCCTCAGTAATTTTATACTTTTGGTGTTAAATTCTAACCCCTCTACAATACCATGCTCACACCAACACCTTCCTTTAGTCTAACATAGTGAATATGAAAAAATAAGAAAAAATGTAAAAATGGGCCATGGATACAAGGCCATGTTAGACACTCATATTACAAACAAATCTATCACAAATAGAGAAAAAGAGAAAATATCATAGGAATAAACCCCTCCCTAAAAGAGAGAAAATATATAAACAAACATGCACAAGTGAAAGAAGGAAGGATGAATCAATGTGAACCCCTAAGGACTAATTTTTTCACAAATTTATAATCAACGTTCCCCATGTATAGAAGAGAAAGAGAGAGACTATATAACCCCCCATAATGCATAATCTCTTGTGTTGATGGTAAATGTTAAAAAAGTTGATGATGATGAAGATCCATGAATTTTGAATAATGTTCCTCATCTTGTGAAGAAAAGAACAAGTATATATGAAAAATATCTTCCCATGAAGGAAGAAAGATCATGATGTAGGATGATGTCTCTTCAAACTCTAATCAAATTTTGTCATGCTAGTATGAAATTTTTCCATAATCAAGTTAGGTAAAATCCTAATAAATGAAGAAGGTGACAAGCCAAGAACATGTACAAGTGAATGAAGAGAAATATCTAAATATGAAGATAGTGTGACAACAACTATGATGAGACTATCATTAAAGAGGAGATTAACATCCTTAAGTGTGTTCTCTAAACCTACAAGATGAGACTCACACAAAAACTATAATATCAATCAAGTACTCATCCCAATTTACTAAATATAAAATACTATGATTTACCCACTACAAAGAATCATTATAAGACGTGGATGTAGTAACACTAAATTATGAAGAAGAAACAAGTGATGGAGACTATTTGATCTCAATGTATGTTATCCAACTATACTGGCCATCCCATGATAATATGTCCGCCCAAGATGCCTAAATATAACATATAGAGTTTGTAGTATAGAAAAATGTACTCCTTTACATTTTCACACTTTGTTTGGGCCCTCTTAATTAAATTGGACTTAATTATGCCTTAGTAAGCCCTATTTTACATCTACAAGCCTAATAAATTACATTTTCTAAAGGGAAATTCTTACAATAATTAATGGCAATACATAACACTTTACCTTGAGCAATGTGTGTTCCAGGAATAGGGACCTAGAACCCATTACCCCATGGGCGAATGGGTCCACCCTAGGATTTTGAACCTAAATTTAAAATATGTTTTTGGTGATATTTTAATGTCCTAAAATTCAATTTTATTTTATTTTTGAAAAAGGTGCTGTAACGGCAAATAAAAGATTTTGCACAATAGACAACAAAGAAGATCATTAGAAGCAAACATGCATGCAATACTAAATCTAAAATGAAAATTCATTCGTTAAGCAACAAAGAACATGGGAAAGTAAAAACGTAATTAAAACTAGAACAATCTCACCAATTCCAAATGTATTTCCATGATTCATCTCGATTGCCCTTCTCCATTTTGCTTGTGTAGTATAATTGCCCTCATATTTTCAAATTCGTGCAAGTATAGCCTAAAGATTGTGATTAGCAAAATATTGAAGATTCAAGACAAAGTGCTCTCAAAGTTATAAAATTCACGACAAATCAATTTATAGAAAATTGATTATTCGAATGACAGGCCAAGATTGAAAGATCAACGAATGGTTGAGATTGACTGATTAGACATGCATTCTGATAGCTGACAGTGATGACATGAGTGATTCGAATTAGAAATAGAATTAAAGATTAAATAAATGATTTAATCTTCAGTTCGGCATTCGAAGACATAAGAATTATCTTTGCATGACAAATATAAAGATTGATTATAACAACTCTCTGTTTGAACGCACACACAACACTTAATTAATTAAATAAGAATATTTAATTAATATGCATGTGCACGCAAATGAGTTAGAACTGGAGGATTGCATGATTTGACGAAGAGATTACTCGAAGATGCCACTCCGACATTAAATCAATAGTTGACTGAACGATTAAATTAGATGTCGAGTCAAGTAAACGTGAATACTTAGATAACTCACATAATTATCTAAAATATAGAGGAATGTGTTAAAATGGAATTTATGAATTAAATAATTCATTTAATTCAAAACTCAATATCCGAAGGATAATTAAATAAATAATATTTATTTAATTAATGATGAAGGGATTTAAATGAATAATTAAATAAATTAAGAATTTATTTAATTATAGTTGAAATATGATAAAGAATAAATTAAATAATGATTTATTTAATTTAACCAGAAGAATAAGGTTAATTAGTAACATAATTAAATAACAAGTGTTTATTTAATTAATAAAAGAAATAAAGAAAAGTGAATTAATTAAATAATTGAAATTATTTAATTAATAGAAGAATTAATGTTAAGATGAATAATTAAATAATTGACATTATTTAATCATGACCATGAATAATACGAATTATGCAGAATATGGAATTCGCAGGCTTAAACCAGATTTCGGTGTCTACATTTGCCCCTCTTTGATACAATGTCATTTCGGCGTTGTGTCAAAGAAAGTCGATGAAAAATATGCCGCAGTAATGCTCCAGATTAGAATAGGTGAAGGTATGCCCCCTCGGGAAAATTGACAAATTTCCGAAATGTTCAGAAAAATTTGGAAATGCGCCCAATTAGTCCAATAGATAGGTAGAAATGTAATGCAGTTGACGGAATTGGGTTCGGAAATGGGAGGGATGGGTATGGGATGATAGAAAATGGAAGTTTACATGGCCAGTAGGAAAGAAATGTCACCTAAGCCCTAGGTATATATTGGAATTGGGGTGAAAAACTATTCATTTGCACCCATCTAGCTGAGAGATTTCAAAATTTGCTCTGACTTTCAGCGAGGATGTCTCCAGTTCCAGCCACCCATCATCATGCATACAGGATTCGGACATTCCAGAGACCAGCCGGCGTGGACCCCCCGGTATGGACCTAAAACTTACCTTTTGAAATTTTTTGATTTGCTCGTATTTTAAGACATTTATTGCATTTTAAGTTATGTGTCATGTTTAATTTTGCACCGCATGTGTATGCACGAACGACGCATGTGACTGCGAAAAGCTGCATTTGAATTTTAACGCCAATCGTTTAGCTTAGGTTTTAGCGAATAAACGTATGTGTTTATTTTGTTACGCATTTGAAATTTTGCAACGCATGTGCATATTAATAGACACATTTGTTTATTTTGAGACGCATTTGATTTCCTGAAACGCATATGAATAGTTTTATGACGCATCTGATTATTATTAACCGCATTTGATTAATAATGACGCATATGTAATGTTTGAACCGCATTTGTGGAAAAGCGACACATGTGTAAAAAAATGACGCATTTGCAAAATAACAACGCATTTGCATTTTATGTTAAAACAGTCAGGTTGCATTAGAATAGATGATCCAGGCTAACATGAGGCATGTATGATGTTGGTGCAGGTTGTACTTGACCCTATCTATACATGTGAGTCGAGACCCACGACATTTTGATTTAGAGATAGCCTGCGGCCAGCCGAGTGACAGACTCTATGGCATTTGGGTTTGTTGCACGTGACCGATATGCCCCAAATTAGGGAAAATCGGGGATTGCTGACAGCACTATGTGAGCGGTGGCACTCAGAGACATCATCATTCCATCTTCCGACTGGAGAGGCTACAGTGACCTTAGAGGATGTTTATAGGATTTTGAGACTACCTATTAGAGGGACACGGGTAGTATATGATACGCAGAGGGGGATAGCAGAGATGTGTAGATATTACCCCCACGCTAACGTTAGACAGCTAGGGGTGGATGACTATGAGATTAGATGGCGGATATTGGCTCAGAGGTATAGACAGTTAGACTGTCTAGTAGCGACCTTGATAGGCGGTATAGTACTGCCTGACCGTTGTGGTCATGGATTCCCTGTAGGATGGGGAGAGATGTTAGTGGGCATGCTTGAGTGCCGAGTCGTATATGCTTGGGGTTCATGTGTGCTAGGGATGTTATACTTCCACTTGCATGACATTTCCTATAGAGAGGCATAGTCTATGAGCTATGGTACCACGCTCCTGATGGTATGGGCATGGGAGTATATCGCTATATTCAGACCACCAGTTACAGTTGATGTACCTCATGGGGTGCCATATGCTTTTCGTTATGTGGGGGCCACCACTCAGCACCATATTGGGGACACTAGTTACTTTAGACATGATATAGACTTGATGCAGGAGTTCACATGGAGACCGTACCTGGACTGTGAGGTGTGGTCAGATGAGGACGAGCACCTTCCATTCTGCAGATAGACATAGTATTTGGTGGGACGGACAGTGTCCCACATGCATATTATAGAGCGGCAGTTGCTGGACCGGGTCCTGAGATAGTATGGAGAGGTACAGGATGTACCTCGAGGGAGAGTAGAGTTTTCCAGGTTGTCACGAGAGGTATTGCTATGGGGACCAGAGATTCCCATCGCCACTGCGGAGGCAGACATTGATGGTTTACAGGCACTTCCATGGAGTTGGAGGGATGGTCCAGCAGATCCAGGGACAACCCTAGCTTATGATCAGTGGTGGGCAATACACAGGCCTATTCCCATGACAGATCCAGGGCAGCTAGCACCAGTAGAGCGGCGTGGGACAGGTCCCAGAGGCAGACGAGGCAGAGGGCGAGGAGGCAGAGGTGGCCGACATGGAGGTAGGAGAGGGAGACGTGGTCAATGGGGACGAGGACCAACCTTATCACCAATCTGAGAGGAGAGACGAGGAGAGGAGGATGTGGCCATGCCAGATGTGGCCAGAGGTGGTGAGGGGGAGCAGCCGGCAGAGGCAGTGATCTGAGATATCCCTGATATCCCAGTAGAGGCAGAGGTAGGTGTTGAGGAGGCAGTTGGAGAGGAGGCAGAGATTGATGCCCTTGGATTGCTAGGTGCCTACCAGGAGGACGATGATGAGGATGATGATCACGAGAGAGAGATCAGGGATCAGATCCTGGAGGAGATAGACGAGGAGGAGGATGGGAGAGACAGGGTCTGTCAGGATGAGACAGAGGCAGAGGTGCCCAACACTGATATGTTACGAGCCCAGGTTGCCTCCTTGGAGGAGCAGATGAGAGTGTTGATGGAAGAGAGAGAGGCCTACAGGGTGGAGAGAGATAGAGCCTTGATAGAGAGGGATCAGGCAGTAGCCCGATGACAGGAGACGGAGCAGAGATTCACAGAGCTCAGGTCATTATGCACAAGACCATCAACAACATTTGCCAGAGAGTTGGTCAAAGCCGGAGAGAGGGAGAGATACTACAGGGATCTATATGAGGCAGAGGTTCCCATAGAGAGATGGGCTCCCAGTTTTTCAGCGGCACAGAGTAGTAGGTCTCAGACCAGGACCCACACACAGATAGTGAGCACAGAGGGAGTGGATCAGCCACGTAGAGCAGGGCCCTATGACAGACCTCCCACAGCTCAGAGATCAGCAGGTTCCTAGCACCAGTCTCCCACACACTCCTGACATGATGGCAGTGGGAGTTCAGGATAGAGATACCATTTGAGATTCATTGTATTTTGATCTTATAGCCTACAGGCTTCCATGTATTTGTGATACATTATGACATTGTGATGTGACACATTTGAGTGATATATATATATGATTTTGGTGGCGATTCTTATGATATGCATTGTCGATTTATTGATTATGCAGTCTTTATTTATACATGTGATGTTTATATGATATGCTTATGTGATTGATGATTGTATGTACTGTATGATTCCATATGATTATGAGATGCAATATGATGTTATATGTATGATGCAAATGACATGTGATGTTATATAAATGTAATGTGATGCATGTATTTACAGAAATGCTTATGACATGCACTGTTAAATGATGATTATTGTCTATTATGCCATGATGATCTAGATGTGAAATATGCCTATATGTATGTATGTGTCTAACATGTATGTTAATGCAGGATGATGTATATCGTTTTGTGTCACAGGACTCCGTCATAATGTAAGAAAGAAGAACTGTTAGTGCGGAAAGAAATATTGACAAAGAATGAAAAGATGGAAGATAAATGTTAGTATTAGGAATCTTTGATATTTTGCTTTATCACAAAAGGTATTGCACTTTATCATCATTGGGTGGGACTAATACAAATGGAGAAAAACACCATGATATGACATAGATCAAGGTGTGCAAGGTCATCCACTTGCTAATAACAGACAGTCGCAGAAAAGGATTGTCATTAACTCATACTAAGGACACAAGTTGCCCCAGTCTTTTTGTCAGGACAACCCATAGACAACAAACAAAGTAAAAGATGGGTCATGATACGTCATTGCTCCTCTAAATCCTTCATGGGACATCCTTGAGGAAACTAGTAACATGGCCCAGAATCAAATTGAAAAGACAATCGACAGACAACAGTCAAAGAAAATAGAATTCTGATACGTCGTTGCTTCTCTAAATCCTTCATGGGACATCCTTGAGAAAGCTAGTAACATGAATCCCAGTCAGTAATTCAAGATAAATGATAAGATAAATAAGTCAGAAAGTCAAAAAGCCAATAAAAATAGCTGCCAAAACTTGATCTGTTTGTTTGATAAAAGAATTGTTTGATAGAGCCTGGTTGCAGGAGATACACATACCAGATAAGACTGTGAGTCTGGTTTCGATGTTATGACTATCTGTATAAGGCATGACAAAGCATGGTTTCAGAAAGACATGTATCGTATAAGACGTTGAGTCAGATGCCGTTGATGTGGTAACCTGTGTAAGGCGATGTTTGATTGTGTGACCTTGTCGATTATGCAGGAAGGACTCATCCTGAATAAGACACAGGTTGATTGTTTTGATAACATTTGTTTCCAAGAAGGACACATCCTATAGCAGACTGTTGGTTGATCCGTTTGAATTGTTTTGTTTGGCAAGTTGTTTGATTTGACTTAGAGATATTGCGGACTTGTTCACCAGATTAATGCATGACTCGATATGACGTGTTGACAACTGACTGTGTGTGACGACAAACCCTAAAGGACTGACCTAGTGCGGCCTCAGGGGCTCATCGATTGATGGCCTTGCCTACATTATACACGCAGAGACCTCGTAGTTCGACACAACCAATGACCTTGTCATATAGACATATGGATTGACACATGACTTTATACCGACAAACCTAAACGGACTGACCTAATGCCTCGGGGGCACATCGGCAGATGGCCTTGCCTACGTCCAATCGCAGAGGCAACGTAGTTCGACAAACGACAAAGACTGACAAGTGCTATTGACTCCGACTCTATTTTTGGATTTTCAAAATGTTTTGATTTTTTTGTCTTTTTGAAGTTTTCTGATGTTTTTGTGTTTTCTCAGGTCATTTTGTGATGTTTTTTGGAATTTTCCATGGTTTTACGTCTTCAACACAACCAATGTAAGAACCAATATGACACATGTCAAGTGTTTTCCCCCAGTCGAGTATAAGACCAATTGATAATGAATAGGATAAAACGAGGGATATGAAATGCGCTCGATGTCAATCGTTCCAAGTTATGGGAAAGACTACCACTTATTACGGATGATATATACAAGTGATGGAAATGAAAGATAAGGGATACGTACAGGGATAGGTAGTATGTACAAGGATAAGGACTATGTACAGGGATAGGTAGTATGTACAGGGATAAGGACTATGTACAGGGATAAGGACTATGTACAGGGTAGACTAGAATGATAGTAGACAAAGGAGCAGAGTTGAGTACACATGGCGCCTATTTGCCAGGTTTTCACCATGGTACCTATCCAAAGCACCACCAAAGTGGTTTTCACTATTGAACGAATAATTTGTCTTTACTATTTTCCAGATTATCTAATTTTATTTTTTTTGGTGTTACCAAGACGCCTGTTTGCCAGGTTTTCACCTTGATAATGATTTTTTTGTGATTTTTTTTGTAGTTTTGCTAATTAGGGAAAAGGCTCCTAGAAGCTATGCGTAGAACTTCTTCAGATGCATACTATTGATTGGTGAGGTCAATGGTTCACCTTCAGGAGTAGAGAGTTGGTATGCTCCTGATCCAAAAGCTTCTGTAACAACATAAGGTCCCAACCAGTTAGGTTCAAACTTTCCTGTTTTTTCTCTTTCTGCTTGATTCTTTGGGTTCTCCATTAAAACTAGGTCACCAATGTCAAAGTTCCTGTTCAAAACCCTCTTGTTATAGCTACGACGAAGGCGATTCTGGTATGCTTGAAGATGGTCTAGTGCCTTCTATCTTCGCTCATCTAAAAATTCTAGCTCATGGAGTCTCGACACTCGGTACTCTTCATCATCAATATGGCCTTTCAAGGATACCCTTAGGGAAGGAATCTTGACCTCAATAGGTAAAATGGCTTCAGATCCAAAGACAAGTGAATATGGGGTAGCACCTTTGGGAGTACAAATACTTGTATGATAAGCCCATAAGGCAGGGTTAAGCTGTAAATGCCAGTCACGACCAGCATCATTGACAGTCTTCTTGAGGATTCTAATGATGGTCTTGTTAGATGCCTCTGCTTGGCCATTACCTTATGGGTAGTATGGGGTGGAAAAGTGATGTTGGATATGAAATTCATCACACAAGTGGCGGACTTCTTGGTTCTTAAATGGGCGGCCATTGTCAGTGATTATGGACTGAGGGACACCATACCGACAAATGATATAGTTTAGGATAAATCTAGAAATCTATGCGCCGGTAATGTATGTCATAGGAATGGCTTCAATCCACTTCGTAAAGTACTCAGTGGCAGTGATAATGAACTTGTGTCCATTAGATGATGTGGGGTGGATCTTACCTATGAGGTCGAGTCCCCATTGGGCAAAGGGCCATGGTGATGTGATAGGACGAAGCTCCTGTGCTGGGGCATGTATCAAATCTCCATGAACTTGGCATTGGCGACATTTTGTTACAAAGACATAGGAGTCTTTTTCCATAGTAGGCCAATAATAACCCAGTCTCATAATTTTTTTGGCTAAGGTAGGACCGCTAGAATGGGAACCACATATACCCTCATGCACCCCACGTAAGGTTGCTTGTGCTTCAATAGAATCAAGACATCTCAGTAGGTATTGTCTAAAGCGCGTCTATATAGGGTGTCTCCGATGATGGTATATTTGGATGACTTGCGGAGGAATGTTCTACGTTGGTTATTGGATAGGCCAATAGGTATGACTTCAACATGAAGGTAATCATAGATTTCTTTGTACCATGGGGAATCAGGACCAACGATGTCACACACCATTTTAGAATCTGGGATATCGTAGGCTGGGACCAAAAGTTGTTCTACCAAGAACTCAAACTTAGGCACGTTGTTAGGAATGTCAAGAAGTGATGCAATCGTAGCCATAGTGTCTGCTGCCCTGTTTAAAACACAAGGTATTTGACGAAATTCAACTTTGTCAAAGTACTCTTTAAAACTATCTGCCATGCGCTTGTATGGAGTAAGCTTTTCATCCTTAGTCTCATAATCATCATTTACCTGTCTGATTACTAGTTGAGAATCACCATAAACCTGTAAAACCTTAATTTTCCACTTGACTGCTATGCGTAACCCTGTCACTAGAGCTTCATACTCTGCCATGTTGTTAGTGCATGGAAATGCAATCCTGAATGACTTAGGGATGGAATCACCTTGTGGTGTGATAAACAATATCCCAGCCCCTGAACCATGATTTGTATGTGAACCATCAAAGTATAGTTTCCATGTTATGTTTGTGTCAAATGTGAATATGAACTCATCAGGAAATTCTGCAACCAATGGGTGATCTGCCTGTATGCGAGCATCAGCTAACTAATCAGCAATGACCTATCCTTTAATAGCCTTTCTTTCTACATACTGTATATCATACTCACTAAGTATCATAACCCACTTGGCTAGTCGCCCTGTTAATGCTACCTTGCTAAGAAGATATTTCAGAGGATCTATTTTAGCAACCAGCATTGTTTGATGGTTTAACATGTAGTGCCTCAGTCTTTGGGTAGCAAATACTACTGCAAGACAGGCACGTTCAATGTTACTATAATTGATCTCATAACCAACCAAAGTTTGGCTAATATAATAGACTACCCTTTCATGACCTTCATCGTCATTCTATGCAAGCAATGCTTCGAGTGATGAATGGGTTGCTGTGATATAAAGAATCAATGGCCTCCCTTCAACAGGTGGCATTAAAATAGGTGGTGTAAGTAAATATTCTTTAATCAGTTGAAAAGCCTCTTCACACCTAGGTGTCCATGCAAAGGGTACTCCTTTCTTAAGTAGATGTTGAAAAGGGTGTGTCTTGTCTGCTAGCTGCACTATAAATCTTCTGATAGATTGCAACCTTCCCTATAATGTCCTTAGTTGACTGAGATTGTTGGGTGGTGGCATGTCCATGATTGCTTTCACCTTAGCAGGATCCACTTCAATGCCTCGTCTAGAAATGATATAACCCAATAGTTTCCCTGACTTGACTCCAAACACACATTTCTTTGGATTAAGTCTCACTTTATACTTTTCCAGCCTCTGAAATATCTTGTCTAAAACCTGTAAGTGTTCTGCCCTTGTCTTGGATTTTACAATAAGGTCGTCGACATAATCCTCCATACAAGTGTGTACTATATCATGAAAAATAGTAGTCATAGCACGTTGATAGGTTGCTCCTGCATTCTTGAGTCCAAAGGGCATAACATTCCAGCAATATGTTCCCCAAGGACAAGTGAAGGCTATCTTAGGTTGATCTTCAGTGGCAATTCTGATCTGGTTATAACCTGAGAATCCATCCATAAGGGACAACATCTCATATCCTGCTGTCATGTCAACTATCATGTCAATATTAGGCAAAGAGAAGTCATCCTTAGGACAAGCTTTGTTGATATCTCTAAAATCGGTGTAGATGCGGATGCCCCCAGCTGGTTTGGTAACTGGTACAAGATTTGAAATCCAATCTGCATAGTCAATAGGTCTAATGAAACCAATGTCCAAGAGTTTCTTGAGTTCTGCCTTGACTAATAAAGCAATTTGTGGATGCATCTTTCTCAACTTCTGTTTTACTGGTTTGGCACCTAGTTGTAAAGGCAAGTGATGTAGAACAAGTTCAGGATCCAACCCAGGCATGTTAGCATATGACCAAGCAAAATTTATCTGTCTCTGTTCAAAGAAATCGTGGAACTCCGATTTCTCTTGTGTTGTCAATGATACTACCAAATAAATCAATCGAGGATTCTCTTTTGTGCCTATGTTGACTGCTACAGATTCTTCCACGAGCATGGGTGACTTTTCCTGTGTAATGGGGAGAATGTTCAAACTTCCATCCTTAGGTGCCTCAGAGAGGTTTTCACCTTCGGATGCGTCCTTTCTTTTTATTTTTTCATTGTCTAGAGGTTCCTTTCGGTTTTCACCTAGAAACTCATCCTTTTTATCTTGTTTATTCTTTTTCTCATTTTTGCGACTGGAGGGTTGAACAGATTCCCCAAAATATGCTTTATTGTCCAAGTCAATGGTAAAACCAGCTTTATGATCTCTGTTAGGTATGCCTTCACGTAATCCTAGGAACTCAGCAATTGCTTCGTCGTTCTCAAAAGTGTCTAAGACAGGTGTATCTTGTTGATCCCAATCTATGAGTTGGGGATAAAATAAGGGCATGTCATCGTCGGAGTTATCAAAGTCTAATGGGGTCAAGGTAAAGATTGAATTATTCATGTGATTACAAAAGTCTTGTACCAAGTCTGTTTTGCTCTTAGGTTTGGGTCTAGGTGGATGAATAGGTGGGCCTAATGCCAAGGTTTGACTATCGGAAACAAGTGGCTGAGGTTGCCAAGAGGTAGGATCAAGTGATTCCCAATAGTAATGTTTAAACCATTCCTCTTTTGTCATTTTCTTTGGTGGAGAGGAATTCAAAGGATTGGATGAAGAACTTAACATCAAGTCGAGTTCTCCAAATAACTTGTCAAGGTCCATGGAGGAAGTAGAGGATAGGGAATCCCACTCATAATCGTTAGAATCGTGGGAGTCATAATGATGTTGGTCTACAGGTTCGTGAGATGTCTTGGTATCTTCTGAAGCATGTACTTCCTCAAGTAAGGGTGATGGAGTACTAGGAATGCCAATCTCAATCAGTTGAAACCCTAGCCCTACTCCTTTTGGCCATTGAGAGACAAATATTAGTTCAATTTTGCCATCTTGGTTTATCCCTAAACCACTTTGTCCATCATATCCTTTGCTTTGTATGATTTTGAAACCCTTCCCATATAGCCTCGTAGGAATATTAGCAAGTAAAAGGGGTTCCTGACTATCTTCCTTATACAGCCAGGAAGTGACATCTTCCGTATCTATAGCCTCTTTACTTAATTCACCCCATTTAGTGAAAGTTGTTGTGGGGGGAACATGTATAGTGATCATAGACTTTCCCCTACCCATTGTAGGAAAACCATATGACTTAGGAGGAACCAAATGGCTAACAAAATAAGAAGTCTTCATGTAATACTCTCCACAACCCTTGTCTTGGATCTCAACCCTAGGAGTAGTGGGAAGTGAGTGTGAAATAGATGTTTGAGTGAGTGTGGACGGGTCAACATAAGAAGATGGATTAGATGATGAGGCCTCTTGATTAACTGGTACTTGGCATTGAGGGATCTCCTTTAGATTGGTGCAATACTGGAAAGGATCGGGATCACCATCGATAGTTATTTTGGTGCCATTGTAAGGGAATTTAAGACACTAATGATACGTGGAAGGAACTGCCTTCATGGCATGAATCCATGGTCTACCTACCAAAAGGTTATAAGGGAGGGTGAGATCCAAGACCTGGAACTTTGTCTCCATCACGGCAGGACCGATTCTGATAGGAAGTGTTACCACCCCCTTTGATTTTCTTTCTTCATCATCATAAGCCTTAATGACAATACTCTTAGTGGTGTCTATGCATGCTTCTGAGATACCTAATGCCTTAATTAGTTTTAAAGTGCATAGATTTAACCCTGCTCCTCTGTCTACCAAAACTCGTCTAACTTTGGTGTCATCGACAAGGACTTCTAGATGTAAAGGGTCATTGTGGTTCATCTTGTCTGTGGCATAGTCTTGTTCAGAAAATGTGGCATGATGATTATTGGTCAAGTAGCCCACCATTTCCTGGAAACAATTGACATCCAGGTCAGTAGGGACCATGGTGTTCTATAAATCCTTATCGAGGATAGACCGATGCTCAGGAGAGATACACAACAATTCCAAGATTGAGATTTGGGTTGGGGTCTTCCCCAACTAGTCAAGTAGGTTATATTGTAACTTGGAAGGTTGTGATGTTTGCTGCGATGGAGGGCCTTGGATAACGAACTTAGTACTATGAGTATTGACCGCACATTCAGGATTAGCATTGATAGTTATGGTATTGATGTTTTCATCGGCGGCGCGAAGGCAATGAATGATTTTTCCACTATCATAATCATGTTTGATACTCGCATAATTGGCTGACATATTGGTCTTAGTACTTGAATTGGGGACAATTCCTTTCCCGTGGTCATGTAGTGGGTCTGAAAAGACCTGATGATCAGTGTTAGATGTCTTTTGTTTTTGTCCACTAACCTCAATAATTCTCTTGTCAACAAGATCCTATATGATATTCTTCAGTTGTCGACAGTTTTGTAGGGTATGTCCCTTAGTCCTATGATAATCACAAAAGGCATTGTCATCCCACCAAGCTGGTTTAAACTGTCCTGGATCATATTGCCTTGGATCTTGTAGCTATATGAGATTGTGTTGTAGCAGTTGTTTGAACACCACCTCAATTGGTTCTCCTAAGGGAGTGAACTCACGTTTCTGAAATCTCCTTGGCTGTGGACGTTGAGTATTTTGGATGACACTGGGAGGTTGATTGACAGCATTGAGTGTGTTAGCAAAGCTATGAGGCCCTTGTAATGTGAGGAGGGGTCCTGCTTGTAGTGTTTTAGCATCAACCACCCCATCATTTGTGACATTTTTATTGCGAGACCAAAATTTGTTTCTATCCGTGGGGGTGTTTTGTACAGTCGGGTTTCGATTGGATGTTGTCATCTTGAATTCACCTTTTTCAATGAAATCCTTCTCTATTATCACCCCTTTTTCCACTAGTTCTGAAAAGGATATGCAACAATGTACCCTTAAATTACTCCTGAGTTTTGGATGAAGGTTTTCTTGAAACATTGTAACCTTTTGTTTTTCGGGTATCTCGACAGGACACCTACTTGCAATAGTTCTCCATCTCTGGAAGAAAGTAATGAATGTTTCACCTTTGTCTTGTGTTGTGTGGCACAGGGTTGCTATATTTATCTCATGGTCAATGTGGAAGGAGAATTGCTCCACAAATTTCTCGACTAGTTCTGCCCATGATCTAATGCCAGAATCTAAACCTGAAAACCATTCTAGTGCCACTCCTACAAGACTTCATGGAAATAGCCTCATAAGATATGTGGGATCATAAGCGACATCTATGCATAGTGTAGAAAATTCCTTGATATGTTCTACTGAATTACGTTTGCCATTGTACTTAGGAAGATTCGGTATGACATATCCGTGAGGGAAAGGTGTCATGTACAATGATCTATCAAAAGGGAATGGGCATATGTCCTTTGGTGAAAATGATTTCTTAGTTGAGACCGACATGATATCCATTTGCGTTTGTAATGTGTGCATTTGTGTTTGCAGGACGTCAACTTGGGTCAAAGATGTGCTAGGAGGATTATGCAGATCCATGTATGTATTTTGAAATCCAAAGTCTCGTGATGGGTTTTGATTGAACGTTGGCATTTGAGGTGAATTTGGATTTAGAATATTGGTAAATGTATTCTGGTCTAGTATCTGCATAAATCGGTGTTGACCTGGGTTCTGTGTAAATGGATTCTGAGCACCACTCTATGAAAAGGGATTCTGATTTAGCATCGAAGTGAATTGGTTTTGAGTCAAAATTTGTGTGGACAGATTCTGATTACCAATCTGTGAAAAAGGATTGTGACTCGGAATCGATGTAAATGGACCCTGACTGCTAGTCTGGAAGAGTGGATTTTGATTGCCAAATTGGAAGGAGGGAATGCCTCCTGTTTGTGTAATCCTTGGTATAGTACTAGTGATTTGAGCACTAGGTATGGCCACCGACTGTGGTAAGGTACCCATGATGCTAGCAGTAGGTGTGGTTGTTGATTGTGCACTTGTGACATCGACATATGATGTATGGGCTGACGTTTTAGGTCTTTTACTCCCAATAAGAGGACCAGTGGGAGTGGATGATGATGCCCCCGTAGTGAAATTAAATCCCGATGTCATGCTAGGTATACCAAATGGGGACGTATGGACTATTGTACTCTGTGTAGATGTGCTAGATGGCATAGTTGTGCTGACCTGAGGTATAGTAGTAATAACAGTCATGGTATTTGTCCCTTGTGTAGGTTGAGTTTGTAAGGTGTTAATGTCAAATCTTGGAGGTAAGGTAGCACCTTCAGCTAGCAATTTTCCTAAAAATTGTTGACAATCATTTGCTAGGTACTCATCTACAAAAGAGGCAAACTCAGGGTCCTATGCGACAGCCTCTATGTCCTCTACCACAATGTGTCCTTGAGTGTTTCTAGTGGTGAATTTGTCTAATAAAGTCTTATGAGGTCTTGAAGAAAATGGATTGATGAACTCGTTTGGGTTCAACATGTTTTGTCTCTCTCTCTTCTCTTAGACCTAGTTTCAACCATGTAAGACAAGCTCAATATGCGGGAAATGCAAGACTATATCTAGAAACTGTATGACTCTATTCTATGTTTTTGGGGTTTTCTTATGCAAATAATGAATGTTCTAGGATGACACTAATCTAGACTCTCAAGATGCAAAGTCTAAGCAAGACCCTAAAATGATCAACTCTATAAACCCAAGATGAAGGGACCAACTGCCTAAAGTCAAACCAAGGTGTCAATTTAGTTAAGTCAAGGAACCAATGTAGGACGAAGATCAAAGACAAGTTGAGTTTCCTAACTAGACTGATGAGCTAGGGTGACTCTCTGTAGGACAAAGTATAAGATGATAGGACTAGGTTCAATGACAAATTTTGTTGACACTATGACTTTTCTAGAGTATAGATGGTAAATCAATCCTAAAGTTTGTAAAAGTGACCTTTCTAGAAGTCTAATGCAAGGTGATATGTACCCTAAGATGAAGGTAAACTCTAACTAAAGACAACTATGGTAATGACTGAATGAACCTAAAGGACGCAAAATTGAGAAAATCGTTTCAAGTTTTTGTTTCAAAGACTGTTTGTGCGAAGACCACTGAAACCGGTATAACTATGTTGACTGGACAGTGACTAAAAATTTTGGTTTTTTGGTAAACAGACAGATGCGTTTCAAATTTAACAGTTGCAGTCCAAACTGACAGATGCGACTCAGAACTACCAGTTGTGACTCAAACTGACAAATGTGACAAACTATTCATATGCATTTCAAGAAATCAAATGCGAGCATATTTGACAGATGCGACTTAGAAATTACCAGCTGCGACTCAAAACTAACAGATGCGACCTTTGTAAATTAGATGCAAGCATATCTGACAGATGCGACTCAGAAATTACAAATGCGACTCAAAACCTAACAGATGTGACCTTTATAAATCAGATGTGAGCATATTTGACAAATGCGACTCAGAAATTACAGATGCGACTCAAAACCGAACAGATGCGACTCTAAAAATCAGATGCGTGTTTCTGGTGAACAGTTGTGACTCTCTGTGAATTTTTAGTGACATGAAATTTAAACTGACTCCATTTTTCGTGATCAAATTCTGACAATCAAAGACAATCATAAGACAAAGTGTTTTCAGTTTCAATTTCGGACTCAAAGAACGTTTTAAGTGACAACAGACAAGCACATCCTAATAGGCCAAAGGCCTAGGGTTTGTATACTTGGTATAGCTCACCCAAATACCCCGGATCGGTGATGAACACCTTTCCTTCTCGAGAGCGGATAGCTTAGGAATTTGGTGGCATTGGCTCCCCTCCACGGCTCATTAACGTCTTTCGAGCACACCAATTTTGAATTCTTTGGGCAATGACCTCCCAAGAAATGCTATCTCTACTCAAGGGGATCAGTGGTGAGTATCTTCAGGCATGATACTGTACCCTGCACTAATACCAAGCAACGACCACAAATAGGTTGGTCTCTACAACAAAGGGTATTTAATTTGGGCATTCTGTTCGTGGGGTGTGATCCATACGGCGCAAGTCCCCTTTCGGATCCATCTCATCGGAACCACACTCGTGATCCTTGGGGTTTCCCCAAGAACCCACTTTTATATACTGGTTGGAAGTCCCTCAAGTTCAGGGTGCTACTGGTCTGAGTCGTCCTGGGGTGAGTACTTTTTCCCACCAGAATAGGCCCAAGTTCTAGAGTTGGTAACAGTTTCTCTTACACCCACGATTGCACAGATGCACAAGGGGAGAGAATACTTTGATGTACCAAGTCGTAAGGGTGACCAAACTTGTGCTTTCACACCAAACACAGTAGACACTTATTAATTTTAACCAAACGAAAGATTTACTACACTACCAAACAATCTGTTTCAAAATTTAACTAGGGTCTTCGACAAGTGTCCTGTAGAAGATATCATTAGTAATTTTTCAATATTGTCTTCGTCAATCGTCCTGCAAAAGCTTGTTAACTCCAAATGGCCACACGCTGAAAATCAAATATCAGTAACACAAAAATCAATTAAAAATTCTAGATTGCCGAAAGCAGAAATAAAATTTTACCAGTCAATTGCATCGCTTCGTTACCAGTCAGATGCGTTGTTTCTTTTTCAGTTGCGGCTCGGGATACCAGTTGCAGTTTAGGAATTTTCAGATTCATCGTTTCTCTGTTAGATGTGGTTCATAAATCCAATTGCAGTTCAGAAACTTCACATGCGGTTCAGAAAGTCAATTGCGGTGCATAAACTTCACATGCGTCGTTCCGTATGAAAAATCTGCAAAATTGAAAATAAAATATCTATAGATCTGCGAAGATGGTATCTTCACGTCGGGTTCACCAAAATGTAATGCCGAAATAAAAGCTTTTGCACAATAGACAACAAAGAAGATTGATTAGAAGCTCACATGCATACAATACTAATATCTAAAATGAAAATTCATTCGTTAAGCAACAAAGAACATGGGAAAGTAAAAACATAATTAAAACTAGAACAATCTCACCAATTTTCAAACGTATTTCCATGATTCATCTCGATTTCCCTTCTCCATTTTTCTTGTGTAGTATAATTGCCCTCAGATTTTCAAGTTCATGCAAGTATAGCCTAAGATAGTGATTAGCAAAATATCGAAGATTTAAGACAAAGTGCTCTCCAAAGTTACAAAATTCGCGAGAGAGATTGGAATGAAGAATGACAAATCAATTTATAGAAAATTGATTATTCGAACGACAGGCCAAGATTGAAAGATCAACGAATGGTTGAGATTGACTAATTAGACATGCATTTTGATAACTGACAGTGATGACATGAGTGATTCGAATTAGAAATAGAATTAAAGATTAAATAAATGATTTAATCTTCAGTTCGGCATTCGAAGACAAGAATTATCTTTGCATGACAAATATAAAGATTGATTATAACGACTCTCTGTTTGAACGCATGCACAACACTTAATTAATTAAATAAGAATATTTAATTAATATGCATGTGCACGCAAATGAGTTAGAACTGGAGGATTGCATGATTTGATGAAGAGATTAGTCGAAGATGCCACTCCAACATTAAATCAATAGTTGACTGAACGATTAAATTAGATGTCGAGTCAAGTAAACGTGAATACTTAGATAACTCACATAATTATCTAAAATATAGAGGAATGTGTTAAAATAGAATTTATGAATTAAATAATTCATTTAATTCAAAACTCAATATTCGAAGGATAATTAAATAAATAATATTTATTTAATTAATGATGAAGGGATTTAAATGAATAATTAAATAAATTAAGAATTTATTTAATTATAGTTGAAATATGATAAAGAATAAATTAAATAATGATTTATTTAATTTAACCAGAAGAATAAGGTTAATTAGTAACATAATTAAATAACAAGCGTTTATTTAATTAATAGAAGAAATAAAGAAAAGTGAATTAATTAAATAATTGAAATTATTTAATTAATAGAAGAATTAATGTTAAGATGAATAATTAAATAATTGACATTATTTAATCATGACCATGAATAATACGAATTATGCAGAATATGGAATTCGCAGGCTTAAACCAAATTTCGGTGTCTACAAGTGCAATACACCCATATTATTAGGGGAAAATTCTTTTGATCAGAGCTATGAACTAGGTACAATAAACCACAAGAAACAACCAAACCCACGAGCACAATGGCTCAATGAAGGCACAAGGCCTACAAGCACTTTGGCCCAGTGAGGGTTTGAACCCTGGTGGACGTCACTACAACCAAGCAACTTGACCAGTGAACCACACCTTTATCGGCCTAAAATTCAAATTTCAATGTCATCTTGTAATGTTTAATTTTTGGGGAAATTAAGGATACGTACCTATAAATACAAGGTTATTTCATCATTTCACTACCTAGGATTTTTATGTTACTTCACAAGAGTAAAGATTATGATCAAAGGAATTCAAGAGCATATTTATCAATGATTTATTGTAGCAATCAAGTTGTCAAACATCATGTCAAAGTCTTCTTACATCATGTGTGTTTTTGGAGCTAACATTGTGATGTATGTTTCAAATATTCAAGCAAGCATTCAAGTATATTCCAAGCATCAAGATCCACATCCATTGAGTCCATTTCATGCAAGATCAAGATTAATATTTCATAATTTCAAAGTTTTATTCAAGGGTTTGGTGAGTTGCAACATTGCATTGTTCATTCATCATTCATTTCATATTTCATTGTTTTAATTCAAGGTTTAACTACCCAAACGGGGTTTGATTGAGGGTAATCCCCATTCATAAAAAAAAAAAAAAAAATTGTTCCCTCTTGTTTTTGTGTTTTAGATCTTAGGTTAAAGAAGGATTGAAGATCTCTTGAAAAGTAAGATTGAAAAAGTTGTCAAAGTTGTAAAATTTTTCAAAGTTGCAAAATTTGTCAAAGTTGTAAAATTTTTCAAAGTTGCAAAATTTGTCAAAGTTGTCAATTCATGAAAAATCACCTACAGATCTGATTTTTGAATTTTTGACATTGAAAAGTGGATCAAATAGAAGATACATATCTACATTAGAGGCTCTTGAAAGTTGGTTGAAAACCTTGAGTAGAGACCCATTCGCCCATGGGTGAATGAGTCCCAGTTTTCCTTCTAAAATTGCCTTTTAATGACTAGTACATAGTGTCTAGCCCTTCTCAGATATGTAGAAATTTTGTTGTTTCTATTTGCATTGACCTTTATATTGTTGTTTCAAGTTTGAATGAGCATAATTGAGTAGATTTTCTATTTTTAGTTTTTCTCCCAAAAGTGTTGTTCATGTCGATGCCCCATCCTCAATCATGAGGAAATCAATAGATTCCCTCATTGAGTTGACTCACCTAAGGGTTGTTAGTAAATCATTTGTGTGGATCTCATTTAATAATGAAATAAAGGAAAATAGGCCTATATTCAATGAACCCACACACACAAACCCCTAACAATATACCCTATTTTTCTATGTTTCATTTTGGAAAACTTGATATTCTTGCACTTTAAACTTTCTAAACTTGGAGTCCATTCAAACCCTATATCTTGGATTTGCATTACTTTGCATTGCATTAATTAATTTACATTTCATTTAGGGTTCTTAACTTTCATTAATTTGCATCTCATTTAGGGTTTTAGGTTTGCATTTTGCATTCTTTAAAATCTAAAAAATTCAAAAATCTCATTCATTTTGTAGAGTGTTTACATAGCATTGCATGATCAGTCACTTAAATCAGAAAACTAAATCAAAATTGCATCTCAAATTAGGTCTTTTTTCTTGTCATCTAGCATCATTTTACACTTGAATTTATATATGATTTTCTAGAAATCTAAAACTGTAACTACCTATTTGCAACCAAAATTTGAAAACATAAACATCAGTTCTCAAAAAATTGTAATTCAATTTTTCAGAACCTTCACAAAAGAACCATTCGCCCATGAGCGAATCAGTCCCTGATTAGGTTTGATTTTAAAATTCTAGGCACTAAAAACCCTTTGTTTGAATTTTGTGTTTCTATATTTAGGTTCCTGTTTTAGTTCCCATAAATTTATGTTTTTTGCATTCATTTACAATAAGGTTAATTGATCAATTCAAGTGCATTTCAAAAATAATTTTTTGGAATTAAAGGACATCATTTTCAAGTTTTTGCATAGTATAATAGAAAAATTATTTTTTTTAAAATCTAGAAATTGTTATCTCTTTTTACATATTTGCATTGCACTTCATATTCTAGGGTGTTTGATTGCATTTATCTAACTTACCTATTCTTCATTTTGGGTGCACCTTAGGTTTCATAAAACTTGTATGAGATTCACAAACTATTGTCCTATTACCAATACTATCATGAGACATAGTTCAAGACTCATGTCATCCCACGATACATCACTCATTGTGGATCTTTGGTTTTCCAAATCTTTCACTCATAGTTTTGACACTAGTCAACCCATCATGGACCATACCCTTGACACCTCATTTCCTATGACCTCCTTACCAACAACTAATATTAGTAATGTTGAATCAATGGTTGCTAATGTCCCTCAAGAGAACCTAAGAAAAATGGATGAAGAATTAGAAAAATTGCAAAACTTTGTGAGTTCTGAATACATTGTTGGTACTATGATCCCTGCCATAGATAAAATGAGGAAAACGCTTAAATATGAACAAGGAATAGAATTTTTTTGTAGAATTTCTTACATCATTGATCGTCACATGAAAAAGTATCCTATAAACCCTACAATCAACTTCATTGAAGTTCAACCTCATAAGGGCCTAACCAATGTCCCTTGACATTGCTTTCTCACAAAATGACATAATTAAACATGCACCCAATTGTCCTCTTTACATTACTAAAAGAATCAATGACAAGCCTACCGATGGGATATTAATTGATCTTGTCTGTGTAGAGAACCTGATCACTGAAGAATTCTTGTTTGTGCATGAACTTTACCAAGATACTTATGAACAATAGAAAGTATGGATCAAAACACATAATTTTTTTGCTATCCCTATGTTATGTTTGATAATGCTTCCTCTACAAGTAGGAACAAAAATATTGAATGTCTCATTCTCCATCATCTCGATGTCAAATAAATTTCATGTGAAGTTAGGCTACCCATGGATTCACTCCATGAATGTTGTCCCATCGGTAGTACATAAATTCTTAAAGTTTTCATTTGGAAAATAGATCTTCAACGTGAACCATAGTGACTTTAATCCTATGTCTTCCCATGGTAATTTCTCATTGGACTTATTTTGGCCCAAACCTATGGAACCTATTAGGCCTTGTGAGGAATTATTTTTCAAATCTTATCAAAAGTTTAAGGAAAATTTCATAGTAGAGTTATCCCTTAGCAATATGCCTCAACCCATGATTGAGCCACCCATCATTAATGAGACCATGATTGAACCAAAAGCCCTTCCAAGTAACTAATAGTAAACCATAGAAAATCCTTCACCTATTTCATATAAGACACCAAGAGATAACCATACAAATCCCATTGTACCTCCTAAAATCAAACAATTTTATAAATTTAAAGAGAAATTGGTTGAACAACCTCCCATGGTTCCTTCCATTCCTCCCTTTTGGGAAGAAAAGAAACATATGGTTGATAAACCTGCTCCTACACAATCACAACTTGATAAATGTATAAAAAGAAACTAAAATACTAGGGAGTGTAAGTGTAGACATTGTGCTATTGCTCGTGTGATACAATAAAAACATGAATCAACAACTAAAGATCAAACAAAAACTCAAGCAATACATGATCATTCTCCACCTTTGTTACAACAAGAAAATCCTACATCTTGACCACAATAAGAACAAGTGCCTTTCATGGATATTATCATTAGACCTCTTGTGATTAATTTGTATGATGATTATGAGACTACTAAAATTGATGAGGAAGTGCATAATGAGATAAATTTATTGTTTTCCTCTTCTATGAACATAAACGATAGCAATTGTGATGATCCTCCTAAAAAGAATCATTGCCACATGTTGAACCTAGTGATGTTCCTAGTATGGCACTTGTCATTGTCCCTTTGGCTAGTTATCTGCCTTTTGCGTATGATGAACAAGATTGGGATGTGGGCGACCTACTATAGGTTGACTCACATGTGCTTTACTAGTCTTTTATTTGTCTTCTTTTCATGTTCTTTGTGTGTGATTGTATGTGTGTAATGTGAACCATCATATAGTACTGTTTGAAATGTCTTTATGTTCATTCCTCTACTTTTACCTGCATTCTTCTATATGTCGTAAACCTTTATCTTTTCTTTTGTCTTGTATTTTCCTTTTATGGATGACACAACGTGTTGAGACATGTAGGTCTCTTCCATGTTGACCCAAAATCTTTTTTTTGTTTTCACTCTCTATGTGTCATTCTTCTAGTTCTATGAGTATTCGAGGAACTATGACATTTTTGAGCTCTATAATAACAATGTAGAAAAGGCATACACTGAGCCTAAATCTATGGATCCCTTATGCATTTGGGATTTCATTTTAGGGGAAACCCCCTTTTAATGACAAATTCATTTGGAAATATATGTTTGATATAGGGCTTTCCAAATAAGCTCTCATGTCTTCTTTATTGTTTAGCATTTATCATTTGCAACTTTAAAATGTAATTTATCACTACATATTGTTTAGAAATTTCTTTAAAGTGAGGGCATACATTGGCATTATCATTTTGACTATAGTTCATATTTTAAAGTGCGGTATTCTTACTTCATACGATGTGTCTTCTTCTTGGTGGTGTCATTGGGTTTGATGTCCTCCAAGATTGTGACCTTTATGAGCATGTGGCATTTCTCTTAGTGGTGATGCTACAAAGTGCATTCCCTAAGTTGTGAATATTTTATCCTCAATTTGTCCTCTCTTGGAGACATTAGGCATGATGTTCCCTAAGAGGAGACCTCTCATGAACTAATAAAAACCCCTTTGAATATCCTATTTTCATTTTGTTCATGAGTGCTTAGAATAACACAACTTGCTAGCCTTGTGAAGCTCAAAGTTACAACCATTTCATGCCCACCAAGCA
Organism: Sequoia sempervirens; assembly: GCA_007258455.2. NCBI lineage: Eukaryota > Viridiplantae > Streptophyta > Pinopsida > Cupressales > Cupressaceae > Sequoia > Sequoia sempervirens. The sequence continues at coordinate 3,527,195 of VDFB02338372.1, read as the reverse complement.
TAACACACCTTGTTTTCTCGTAGGGCCATGTTTGTTCATAAGTGCTTAGCATAACACAACTTGCTAATCCTTATGAAGCTCAAAGATCATATTGTGTGGTACCTTATCAAAGTTATCAGGAGGTATAAATTTGATATGGTTAGTTCAATGGGAGCCTAATAAGACTCTCTCATTGGCCACTTTTTGGGAGCTCACCTAGTGGAGAATAGATTTCTCTAGCCCATGTGAGTGCATTATTGTTTGCATAGTGGACATTAGGGTTCACTCGTAAACATTTTTTGGAAAAATAACTAAGGCTTGATCAACATTGAGTTGGAAAAATAGTCGAGGCTTGATCCACCCCTTTTTCTTTTGTTTTCTCTTTTAGTCTTTGACATTGTATGATTGAGTATCTTGTCATTGTTGTTGCATATTTAACAAAGGTATGTGTCTCCTTGTGTCATTGTTGGTTTTCCATGGGATCTTTGATCTTGGGGGATTGATCATCCTCTTGTACCTTTGTCGTCTTACCTTTCCAAAGATTGTATAATTAGACCTATCCTGATTTTCTACTTTAGTGTGAGTTTGACACAGGGTAATCCTCTCACTAAAGTGGGGGCTAAATCTAGTGTATAGAAATATACTCCTTTACATTTTCACACTTTTTTGGGCCCCCTTAATTAAATTGAACTTAATTATGCCTTAATAAGCCCTAATTTACATCTACAAGCCTAATAAATTACATTTTTTGAAGGGGAAACCCGACAATAATTAATGCCAATACATAATACTTTACCTTGAGCAATGTATGTTCTAGGAATAGGGACCTAGGACCCATTTGCCCATGGCTAAATGGGTCCACCCTTTTCCTTTGAATCTAAATCTAAAATATGTTTTTTGTTGTATTTTAATGTCCCTAAATTCAAATTTCAATGTTGTCTTGTAATGTTTAAATTTTGGGAAATCAAGGATACATACCTATTGTGTATGTGTGAATTGTGTAGTGTAAGTAAAGGAATAGTAAAACACACAAACCCAATGAAATGTATTATATTATAGAATTAAAACACAAAATTAATTGAGTTCAAAACATAATCAATCACTACAACCATTCCATTGTTTCCTATCTCTAAGGATTCCTTGAATCATAATGGCTCTTAGATTTTGCTTGCACTATGACTTTCAGAATGACAACCTAGGGAATGAAATGTTGTAAATGCAAGAAACTTAATCCCTACATGATTTGATAAGTTGTGTGATAATGCTATGATGCTATGATATTAATGTTGTGATAAAATGAAGATTATGCTATGATAATGATACTAAATGCTATGGTGGAAATGTTGTATAAAAGCTAAGATGATAACTAAAATGCAGCTACGAAACTAAGCCATGATTCTAAACTAATATGATACTACAATGCTAAATTACTCTAAATTCTTTATGCTTAAACACTAAATGCTCTCATGGAATTTTTGTAGAGTAAGTTTGCTCAAGATGGGATGCCAAATGCTAGAAAATGATGTTGTATTTATAGGAATTCCAAGGCATAAAATGATGTGGCAGCAACCAATGGTCAAGATTTCAGTTGGAGAGATGAACGATGGAGAAGGAAGAAGTTAGAGGGAATCATGGAGGATGTTCCCTTTAAAAGAGCACCATGCCAAGTGTAAGAAAGAATGAAATGATGGAGAGAGCCAAGTGTTCAAAGTTTTTTTTAGAATTGGTTGAGGACTATTCTCATTTAAATATTAGACATATTTAAATTCATGTGACACTTGATGAGGTGGAAAGAAGAAAAGTTGGAGACATGTGCCTAAATTCAAATTGGGAATTTAAATTTAGTGAGAAGATTATTAATTAAATAAAGAAAACTATAGGAATTTGTTTATTTAATTAAAATTAGAAGAATGTGATTTAAGATGGAAGAATTAGAAAAGTGTGAACTATATAAATAAATTTAGAATTTATTTATAAGTAGATGAAATAAGAGATTTATTAATTAAATAACTGGTATTTAATTAATTATCTTGACCGATTTTAGGTGTATACATTTTGCCCCTCTTTGAAGTGATGTGTTTACATGTCGCTTCAAAGAAAAATTTGCTGCTGATGCTGACAAAAAAAAAATTTAATATGCCCCATACGCTGATTTTCAAGTGATCATGGATATATGCCCCCTTGCGAGATAAATCGATAAATTTTGAATTTTTAGGATTTTTTTAAATTTTTTGAAAATTTTGATGATTTTTTGATGTTTTGATGATTATTTTCAAATTTTATGATATTTCAATGATTTATCTTCCGAAAATGATACTATTCTAGCCAGTTTTGACAAAATGATTAATTAAGCCCCTTTGAAAAATAAAATTAATCAACCCCACAAAATACCCACTTAATTAACCTTTAAAAGGTTAAAAAGATGGATTAGAAGTTCATTTGTGCATGTTGATTTTAAAATTTGAGAGTGATTGAGCAATTTGAGCAAGATGGTGATTCCCCACAACACACACCGATTTGAGTGTGTGCGACGTCACAATCGCTCGACAGCATATGGACCTCTGATACGTACCCCAAAAACCTCCTCGTGATTTTTGAAATTCCTCTTTCCCACATTTTTTATGTTTAAATTTTTCTTTTTTCATTTTAGCGCATAGGAACACTGATGTACCACATTGAATGACTATTTGAGCATATTTAGTAGATTAGCACATAGGGTTAGTTTTGTAGTGCATAGATGTTAGATTTTAGCGCATATAGGGAATTAGCACTTAGAGTCAGTTTTTTAGCACATATGATGAATGTTCTAGTGCATATGGTTTATTAGCACATAGATGATGTGATTTAGTGCAATAGGTCAATGTTGTAGCACATAGAATCATTTGGCGCATTGATAGAGGGATTTAACACATTGATGCAATTTGATGGCGCATACAGTGATTTAGCACATAAAGACTCTGTTCCAGTGCATCCATGAAATTTTTTGGTGCATCCATGCTTTTAGTGCTTTGAGTCATTGTTTTAGCGCATCTAGGCCAACTGATGAAAATTAGATTAGACTCCTTGATTTTGATGATTGTTGATCGCGTCAGCCTTTAATTTGATGATGTTTGATGATGTTGATAGACTAGATGATGATTGATCTCATGATAGGTGAAGATCAATGATAGATTGATGATGATTGACCTCGTGATAGGTGAGGATCAATGATTGATGATTTTCCTCATGATAGGTGAATATCAATGATAGACACTCACAAGATGCAATCAAAATCTCATTAGAGCTGATTAGATTGATAGGTTGACTGATGTGTGATTGATTGATTTTCTGATTTGTGATATGTTATGATGATAGGAGCCTTTGATAGTCCTACAAATTCAATAGCATTTCCTGAGGACCTAGGAATTGATTCCGTAGTTAGATAGGCTAATCTAAATGTGATTGGCCATTGCAGACTAACCTCACTAATAGATATGCCCCAACATCGGATTAATATGGGGCTTCTGACTGCTCTAGCAAAGAGGTGGCACAGTGACCATAACACCTTTCATTTACCCACTGAAGAGATGACAGTGAGATAGGAGGATGTGTACTACATTTTGAGGATTCCAATTGTTGGGGAGTTGGTTGTATATGATTCCACCGAGCATGGCAGTACAAATGCACTATGGAGGGTGTTTAAGGATGCCTAGATATGTAGTTACAAGATTCCATGGTGAGAGATGGTCAATGCATATGTGACATTGCCATGTGTTCTTGCTAGGTTTATTAGAGGATTTATATGTCCCAACCATAGGTCGAAGGAACTTTCAATTGGATGGGGCTAGATACTTGAGAGTATGATTACTCAGGGGACCAGATATGCTTGGGGATTCTGCATGCTTGCCCATTTATACCATGATCTACATCAGGTGGTCTATCTCAAAGGGGCTAGTTTGTCAGCTAGAGTTACACTGTTACAGATATGAGTGTGGGAGCACATAGCCATCATTCATCCAATTGTAGATAGATAATGACCAGCAAGGAGGCCCTATGTTCATGCATATATAGGTCCAGTTGTCCAGCCTAAGATGGGTAAACTAGAGTACTTGAGGAGATTAATGGACAAACTTGAGACAGTGACATGGCGACCCTACTTAAACTATGAGCAATGGCCAAAGGATGATACTGAGATATCATATTTGTGTTAGTCTATGTAACTAATTGGGATGACACAATTTATTATTGAGAGATTTCTACTGAGGAGGGTACTGTGACAATACAATAGGGTACAAGGAATGCCTTAGGGAGTGGCTCATTATGCACAGTGATGGATTGATGTGTCAGAGTGGGGACCCACTTTATCCTGTGATGCTGCAATTAAGGAGTACCAAGGTCTACAGGCCATTACTTGGGATTATCATCTAGAGATTATACAAGCTCCTATATCTAAGGAGTATGCACATTACTTCTTCTCACATCCATTCCCATGGATATCTAGTCCTGACAAGCTAATACCATTATTAGATGATGAGGAGAGGGCACCACTACATGGACACAGGAAAAGGAGAGATGGAGGAGATGAGGAGGAGGAGGAGGCAAAGAGAATTGATGATGAAGACATGGATGGAGATGATGGAGGTGATAGAGATGGTGATGGGGGTGATGGAGATGGAGGTGAGAGTGGTGGAGGAGATGAGGGTGGTGAAGGTCTAGTGATAGATGTATGAGACTTTAGAGTGCCTTGGAAGAGGTGATCATTGGTAGCTACAAGAAAATAGCATGTACAAATTCGACTACGCTCACAACAACAACAAACATAGCTAGTTGCTCTACATGTTCGGGTACAAACTTTACAGGGTTAGCTGGCATAGGTACAAGCTTTGCTGCAAACACAGACCTAGGCCTAGGCTCATACACAAGCACATATTTCCACCCTTATGGCTGAGAGGGATACCTTGAGATAGCGAGTTGAGTAGGTAGAGGACATAGTGGAGAGACTGCAAAGTGTAGTCAAGGGCACTAGTACAACAGATTATTTTAGAGAGGTATGATGCTCCACCAGGGAGGTCAAGTTCTACAGGCTAAAGGATCACAAGGTGGTTCCTCTAGAGCGTCGAGAGAGTTATGTGTAGTCTTCTAGTCACACTCACTCTAGGACTACTAGCAAGGGTGTTATAGGGCTGCCTTGTAGGGATCTAGGGATAGGGTCATCAGGTACAACCTAAGGTACAGGGCCAACACCATCAAGGGGAGCACCACATAGCTCCATTGTTGATGAAAAATTTGATACATGATGTGTACTCCTTGATTCAATTGATACATTATGATACACTACCATTTTTGTTTATGATGATGTATCTCATTACACATTTGGGTATCATTGTACACTTGACATTATGATTGATGTTATATGATATGTGGCATGATTAGCAATCTATGTGTCTATATGCGATTTATGATGGATGCCTATGATGGATGCATTTAATTTCTGCTTTATGATGCTTATATGATGCTTATGTGATGCTTAGATGGTGTTTATGTGTGTATGAAATGATGATATGATGATTCTATATGCTTTATGGATGATGTTTTTATACCATGTGATGGATGCAAATGAAATATAATGCCCCTTATTTTTTTGCATTTTCTTAATGCAAGTATATGATACCTTTATACTATATGAAATGATTTTGATTATGCAAGTGAGATGCAATGCACTTCTTTTTTTGTTTTCTGTTGTGGATATTATGATGTAATTCATGGATTGATGAATGGTGTGATAATGTATATATGATATGATGATTCTTTCTAATGTATGCAAATGATTATGCAACTATATGAGAATGATATGTTTTTGGTTAATGTCAAATGTACTCAATCCCTTAATAATAGAGATAACCTCATTGTGAAATTGTTCTAGCCTTGGAAAACCCATAAATATAGATGCAAAAACTAACATGGATGCAATCTAACTTAACCATGTGTAGATCCAAATATGCAAAAGTTGTCATCATAGTAGTCGATTTGTTGTGCTTTTTATCATTGTTGAGCCTTTAAATTGTTGAAAGTGACTACAAACATCAATGGTATAATTAGACCATGATGACCTAAGTACTACTTCCATGATTTTTTATGTTGCAAGTTAACACAAGCATCTAGGTATAATTAGATTGAGATGACCTGAGCATTACTTGTGTAAACAGACAAGAGTTAATCATTTTCCTATGCCAATTCAGAATGTCATCAATGATACTTTATAGAGCATGTCTCATGATAATTTTCATAGTAGTAATGATTAACTCACAGAAAGCATACAAATAAAATATCAGTCTCCTTCCTAGCTCCTCTAGTCTAGGACATCATCAAGGTACTCTAGAGAAATGATAAAAAAAATCAAAGTACAATAGTTGAACATTCATGCTAACATGATAAATCCATGATTCAAAAGGAACATCATCCATTTAAATTTGCTTTGATTGATTGATTTTAGTTGTTTGATTTTGGATGGTTGATGTGTAACATTTGATGATTGATGTATGTTCAATGGTGATTTGCACTATGATTGTTGTGTTTGTCTAACTATTGTTTTGTTTGTAGTTTTAAGCTCAAAGTTTATTTTCCCCCAATGAGTTCAGGATTTTTCCCCCAGTCTAGGGTGAGACACAACCACAATGCCATGATATGTACATGAGATTCTCCCAATGATAGGTAGAATGATGGTGAAAGTGCATGGTCAACATGCTCAAATAGATGGAAAAGATAACCTATCACAAATAGTGCCTATTGCCAGGTTTTCACTACTTGTTTTTATTGCACTTTTTCAGATTATATGATTTTTTTATTTTTCTCTTTTTTTCTCTTTTTCAATTTTTTTCTTTTTTTAAAAAAAATTATTTTTGCTTTTTTTTGTTGTCACCAAGACGCCTATTTTCCATGTTTTCATTGGGGTAACCATTTTTTTAGGAAATTTTCTAATTTTTTATATTTTTTCAGGACTTTTAACGATGCACTGGATGAACTAGGTGTAGAAATTCTTGAGATGCAGGCTATTGATTGGCTCTTTGAACAAATCACCTTCAGGTGTGGACAACTAATATGCTCCAGATCCAAACACTGATACAACCACAAAGGGACCTAGCCATTTTGGTTCAAATTTCCCCTTCTTCTCTCTGTCTTGTTGATTTCAAGGATTTTCTTTTAAGACCAAGTCACCAACTTGAAATTTTATTGGTTTTACTCTATTATTGTAGCTTCATGACATCCTTTGTTGATAGGATTTTAGGTGATCAATTGCTTGTTTTTGAAGCTCATCCAACAATTCCAACTCTTGTAGTCTAGACACCTGATAATCTTCATTTGAAATGATCCCCTTTAGTGACACATAGAGTGATGGTAGCTCAACCTCAATAGGTAAAATGGCCTTTGATCCATATGCAAGAGCATAGGGTGTAGCTCCTGTTAAGGTGTGAATACTAGTTTGGTAGGCCCATAGAGCAGGATTCAATTGAATGTGTCAATCGTGTCCAACATCATTGATAGTTTTCTTTAAGATTTTCAAAATGGTTTTGTTTGAGGCCTCTTCCTGTCCATTTCCTTGAGGGTAGTAAGGTGTAGAAAATTGATGTTGGATATGAAACCTCTCACAAAGTTCTTAGATGTCCTGATTCTTGAAAGTTCTACCATTGTCAGTGACAATGGACTGAGGAATGCCATACCAACAGATAATATAATTCAGGATAAAGGATGCAATTTGTTTTCCTATTATTGTGGTTAGGGGAACAACTTCAATCCACTTCGTAAAATACTTTGTGGTTGTGATGATGAATTTGTGTCCATTTGATGAAGGTGGATGAATTTTAACTACAAGATCTAGTCCCCACTGACAAAAAGGCCATGTTGATGCAAACAGTTGTAGTTTGTGGGCTCGTGCATGTATCAGGTTCCCATGGATTTGACATTTTTGGTATTTCTTGAAAAATTGAAAAGACTCCTTTTCCATATTGGGCCAATAATACCCCAAGCATAGGAGTTTTTTAGTGAGAGTTAGTCCACTTGAATGAGTTCCACATATACCTTCATGAACCTTGCATAAATCAGTTTCAACTTCGTTACATTCTACACACCAAAGAAGAGTACCATCAAGACCTCGTTGATAAAGTACATTGGCTATCAAGGTATGTCGAGTTGCTTGTTGAATAAAGTTATGTTTCTAGTTTCAGGATAGATTTGGTGGTAGGGTGTTGTCTTTTAGATAGGTGTAGATCTTCCCATGGATAGAAGCATCAACCTTGACTAGATGGTATATGACTTGGGATTTGGGGTTATCATAGGCAGGGTTAAATAGTTGTTCCACCATGAACTCATAACAGGCTCATTTTTCAAGTATATGTAGAAGAGATGCAATGATCACCATAACATGAGCAACTTTTTTGCCCCCTCTTGGAATCTGCTCAAATTTGATATCCACAAAGTACTTCTTGAAATCATCGACATTCTTTTATATGGCATCGATTTATCATCTTTTTTCTAGTAATCATCATTCACTTGATTTATGATCAATTGAGAATCTCCATAGACATGTAACTCTATGATCTTCCACTCAGCTACCATCTTGATTCGAGTGATTAACACTTCATACTCGGTTGTGTTATTAGTACAAGGAAACATCAACCTATAGGACTTTGGAATGGTATTTCCTTATGGCATGACAAACAAGATTCATGCACTTGATCCATGTTGTGTGTAAGATCCATCAAAGTATAACATCTACCACTATGTTGACATTGTAAGGACATACGAATTTGGAAACTCAATGTTCATGGGATGATCATCTTGTAATGGTGCTTCAGCTATTTGATCCGCTATGGCTTGTCCCTTGATTGCTTTCCTATCCACATACTGGATATCAAACTCACTCAATATCATTACCCATTTGGCTAATCTTCCTATTAGGGCAGCTTTGCTGAGTAGGTACTTCAATGGATCAATTTTTGCTATGAGTTTGATGGTGTGGGTTAACATGTAGTGTCTTAGTTGTTGAGTAGAAAATACTATTGTCAAACAAGCTTTTTCAATAGATGTGTAGTTGATTTCATAGCCATTCAAGGTTCTGCCGATGTAATAAATAGCCCTTTCTTTTCTCACAAAATATTCCTATGCTAATAGAGCGCCCAAAGACACTTGAATTGTTGCAATGTAGAGTAATAATGGTTTTCCTTCAGTTGGTGGTGACATCAAATACTATTTTAGTTGATTAAAATTGCTTCACATTTTTCATCCCACTAGAAAAAAACATTCTTGTGTAGTAAGTGATTAAAAGGACGAGTTTTATCTACCAGTTGTGCAATGAACCTCCTAATCAATTGGAATCATCCCTGTAAATATTTGAGTTGACTAATATTCTTGGGAGGAGGCATCTCCATGATGGCTTTGACTTTCACAAGATCCACTTCAATGCCTTTAGCTGATACAATATATCCCAAAAGTTTAGTTGATGTCACACCAAATACACATTTCTTTGGGTTTAATCTCACATTGAATTTCTCCAACCTAGTGAAGATTTTGTCTAGGATTTCCAAATTTCCTTCTCTAGTGTGTGATTTTTCCAACAAGTCATCTATGTAATCCTCCATAAAGGTGTGCATCATGTCATGAAAGATGGTGGTCATCGCCTATTGATAAGTAGCCTGACATTCTTCAACCCAAAAGGCATGACATTCCAACAGAAAGTACCCCATGGGCATGTGAAAGTAGTTTTATCTTGATCCTCTAGTGCTATTTTTATCTAGTTGTAAATTGAAAATTCATCCATAAGTGATAGCATTGCATGACCCATTGTCAAATCTACAATGATGTCAATGTTAAGTAAAGGAAAATCATCTTTCGGACAAGCCCTGTTAAGATCTTTGAAATTTGTACATATTCTAATGCTCTGGTTGGGTTTTGAAGCTGCTACAATTTTGGATATCTATTCAACATAATCAATTAGATGGATAAATCTTTCCTCCAATAATTTCTTCAATTCAACTTTCACCAATAGGGCAATATGTGGATGCATTTTTCTCAATTTTTGTTTCACTGGATTCACTTCAAGTGGTAGGGATAAATGGTACATGATAAGCTCTGGATCTATGCCTAGCATATCAGTGTAGGACCATGGAAAGTTGACTTGTCTCTCTTCAAAGAATTTAGTGAAACTTGGTTTTTCTTCCTCTACCATGGATGTTGCTAGATGTAGAGTCTTGATTGTTTCAATTGTACCAATGTTGATGGATTGTGTGGGCTCAACTAGCATTGAATGTCTCTCATGATAGTGCTCAGGAAGAGTGTCAAATCTTCCATCTTTCAGTGCCTCGAAGAGGTTTTCACCATAAGATGCACTCTTTATTTTTACTTTTTCTTGATCTAATACTGCCATTAAATGGTTTTCACCATTAGATCTATTTTTTATATTCATTTTACAGCTAGAAGATTTGGCACTCCCCTTGTCTAAAGCTTCGTTATGAGATTTTTTGGTGGAAAATGTTTCGGGATCATTAAAGCAAAGGAAATTCACAATGGCATCATCATTTGGAAAGACAGGGATGTCAAGCAGTTTAGTTTGGTCTCAGTCAATTAGTTTGGGGTGTACCAAGGAAAGAAATCATTAGATTAGATAAGGTCAAAAGGGGTGAGTGTCATGATGGCAATGTTGTCAAAGTGTTCAATAGCAATATCGAGGTATATGATGTTACTCTCTTCTAAAGTATCTATCTCGCTCAAAGTTTGATCATCTTTTCTAGAGTCATCAATATGTTGTGATCCAATTTCAAGTGGTCTAGAACTTGAGCTTTGTCCCTCCATATGTGTTGGTGCATACTTTTGTATCACATCAATTTCGTTTCCATGACAAGATTCTTCAGAGAGAGAGTCCCATTCATACTCACTAGAAGTTTTTTCAGAGCTATCTCTCAATTGGAGGATTCGTTCAAACACCTTCTGCTTGGTTTCTTCTTTTGATTATTTTCTTTATCCTAGCCCTATTTTTTCCTTGGAATTAGTTATGATAGTTTGAATTGGTTCAATGATACCCTCTTTTCTTTTTCCAACAGGACCCTTTCCATCATATCCCATCTTCTCTAGGATAGTAAAACCTTTACCATATAGTTCTGTTAAAACATTGGAAGTTGATTCTTGTGAGGCTTCTTCTTCCTCGTATAACCAATTCAAAACATCCTTATCTTCTAATTCATCCACTAAAGTGCCTACTTTTACAAACTTACCATCAAAAATCATGGTTGGTTGTGAGGATTGTTGTTTTGATGTGGATGGATGCCCATATGACTTAGGATAAGTTAGCATCTGTGAAAGGAACAATGATTGCTCACATGAATATTCCCCCATGAAATTGTCTTTCAATTGGATCTTTTCAACCTATTTTGAGAAGGAATTTAGTTGTCTTTTGTGATCTAATGGGGTAGAATCACCAAAACCTTTTTCTTTTGACTAAACCTTTTCCTCAAGCTAGTTTGACAAAGAATTTGATTGAATTTCACTACTTGATGGAGTAGAATCATTGATACTCTTATCCTTTGATTGGTCCTTTTTCTCAACCCATTTTGACAAGGAATTTAGTTGTCTTTCATTGTTGGGTGAACTAGGAGTTGTAGCTTCCCTGTTCTATGGCACAAAAGTATCTTGGGTTGTTTTGAGTGTGTTGTAATATTGTGGATTATTAGAATCAGCTGAAATGGTGATTTCTTGCCCATTGAAAGGAAATTTCAAACATTGGTGATACATTGATGGCACTGCTTGCATCTCATGAATCCAAGGGCGTCCCAAGAGTATATTGTATGTCAACTCCTTATCTAACACTTGGTAGACTATATCTTTTACAGCCAGTTCTACTTGAATTGGTAGCACAATTATTTCTTGGGAAGATCTCTCTTCATCATCATAGGCTTTAATAGTTATTTTTCTTCTAGAATCAATTGCATTTTCTGAATATCCAAATGCATGGATAAGTTTCAAAGTAAAAATATTTAGGCCAGCTCTACCATCTATTAGAACACGTTTGACCTAATGTTTGTGAATTAAAAACTCAATGTGAAGGGAAACATTGTGTGGGTGGGTGAGTGGTACATCATCATTTTCAGAAAATGATAGGCAATTAGGTGCGGTCAAGTGTCCCACCATAGCTTGGAATTGGAAAACTTCCAGATCATTTGGTATTGTGGTGGCTACAAGAGCTTGTTCTAGAATTTCTTTGTGAGCTGGTGAAATTTTGAGGAGTTCCAATATGGATATTTGAGCTGGGATTTTTTGCATTTGATCATCATGTTGCATTGAGTTGTAAAGGCAGTAGTGGGTGTCTTAGATGTAGCTCCTTTCAATATTACCTTGGCTTGCCCCCTTATGGTTGCATTGATTGGTAAATTGTCTTGTTTTTCTCTAATTTTAATGACATTAATCTAATTATCATTTGTAGCAACATGTGTGATCAAATTCATTGGTATGATGTCATTGATTTGATCGGATTCAGTGTTGTTGTCATGAACATAAGTTTTAGTTGTAACAATGCTTTGTTCATGCTCAATCGTGGTGTCATTAATTGAATTATCAACTACAATAATGTATTTTTGGCCCTTTATTTCGATATCCTTAGTTTGATCTTCAACTACTTCAACATTGTGAATGGTAGAATCATAAACATAGTTCATGTTTTTTCCTTTGGTGTTTGATGAAGAGGACTCCCGCTTTTCATAGTTTGGTAAAGGATTCTTGAATGCTCCATGATCATTGTTCATTTGAGGTCCTTCTACAAATATTGTCTTGTTATTAATCAAGTCTTGTATCAAATGTTTCAGTTGCATGCAGTCATTGGTTTTGCGTCCTTTGTTTCTATGAAAGTCACAATAATGTACATCATTCCACCAAGATGGCTTAACTCTTGGTTCCCAATCTCTTGCTTCTAGTAATGTTATAACCTTGGCTACAAGAATATCCTTTAATGTTGATTCTAATGACCGTCCCAAAGGTGTGAATCACTTCAATTTGATGAGGTTTTATATGGTGGTGGTTTAGCTTCAACATTGCTTGGATTGTTGTTTTGATTGCTGGTTGGATTGTTGTTCTGATTGGTTTTGGTGGAAACTGTTGTCAAGTTAAATACTGGTTTTGCATTTTGTGTTTCAGTTGAAGCATCATTGTTACCATCATTCTTGATTCTTTGCCAAAAATTTGGTCTATCATTGTTGTTATAATTATTAGAGGATCTTGATGAGTTATTTTCATTGTAAATTTTTATGACTCCTCGTTTGACCAAAGCTTCTTCGATTTTGATTCCATTTCAATAAATTTCTCAAAGGTAGGTGGGAATTGTAATTCAAGTCTATAGTTCATCTCATCATTTAGATTGTCAATAAATATTTCCATCTTTTCCTTTTCAAGTATGGGATGAGAATATCTTACAAACAATCTTCTCCACCTTTGCAAAAATATGAGGAATGATTCACCCTTTTTTTGTTTTGTATTGCAAAGGTCCTTCATTGTTATCTTGTGTTGCATGTTGTAGGAGTATTGGGTGATGAATTTATTAACCAACTATTCAAAGGTTTTAATTGGTGGTACAAGTTTGGAGAACCATTCCAAGCATTGTCCACCTAGGCTGCATGGGAACAATCTCATCAAGTAAGTTTTTCGTGTGCAAATTCAACACTCATGGTTCAAAATTCCCTTACATGATCTATAGGATCTATTTTACCATTGTATTTATCATACTTTGGGAATTCACAATGTTTGGGAAAAGGAATCATGTTGATATTTTGATCAAAAGGATATGGGTGGATTTCTTGTATCAAGTATCTTTTTGAGGTTCTCCTTTGCATGTCTTGAATTTGTTGTTGGAGATTTTTTAGTTGACGAGTTAAGGCAGCCACTGTATCTATGTTTGGTGGATCAGTTTCTGTCTTTTTAGGAGGTGCTTTCAATTGATTAACATCAAATTCATGTGGAAGTTTAATACCTTGATTAGCCAACATTAAGAAGTATTTTTCTCCATCTCTTTCAAAAATGATTTTCTAGGAACTTGTGGATATTTGGATCTTGTTGAGCATGTTGGATTTATTCCTCAATTATTTCCTTACCTTCAGATTGGTGGAGTTTATGGAAAGGATTTTCTTAAACTTCATCCATGGTGTTTTGAGTTTCAAGTTCTTTTTCTTTGATTTTCTGCTTTTGGGATCTTGTTTGAATGGGCATACATGTGTTATAATTTGACTAAACTTTTGATCTTTGTTTGGAGGAGTTCCAAAAATAAAAAATAAGTCAAATAGAATGAAAAATCCTATTGATGAGACTAAGTTTAATCTGATTATATAGCATTGTTTCATGATGAAAGGATGAAAAATCTTGATGATGAAACTTAGCTTAAAAATTAGAGGTGTGATTGATGTTTAGGCACTTTCAGGTGTTAGATCTTGGTTTAGTTTGAAGAATTTCACTTGTAAAGGTTAGTTTCAACAAGTTTAAAGCATTGGTATGACTAAGCAATGATTTTGTGCTGGGAAAGATCCTTAATTATGGTTCAAAATATCGAACATGCAATGAATTTAACTCTCTAGTTTTGAATTTACTAGATGCGCTAAAAGATTGCACATATGCACTAACAAATAGCATGGATATGCAAGACTGTACCCAAGATGCATCAGAAAATAGACTTAATGTGCTAAACAATAGACCATATGTGTTGGAGAATATACTGAATGCACTAAAAGTTGGACTCAATGTGCTAGAAGATGACTTAGATGCACTAGAAAATGGATTATATGCACCCGATAAAGCTAGTGATGTGCTAGACTGCCCCTAGGTATGGGATTTTAACTTGGTATTCTATAGGTGAATGCACTAAAAGGGTTTGTGAATGTGCTAAAAGATGGAACAAATGCACTAGAAAATGGACTAGATGGGCTAAAAGTTGGACTAGATGTGTTGGACAAAGACTTAGATGCACCAAACTGTACCCAATATGCACCAGAAAATGGACTCAATGTGCTAAAAGATGTTGTGGATGTGCTAGAAAATTCCCTACATGCACTAAAAAATAATGCGCCAAAAAAGAGGATGTATGCACTAATATGGAATTATTTAGTGTTTTTGCAAGTCTTTCTAGTTATTCTTGAATCTATGAATCTGATTGTTTCTAGGGTATGCTTTTCTGAACAATGATTTTTGCTTGGTTTCCAGTTTGTGAATTATGGGAATTAAATGCTTTAAATGGATGATTTCTTGAATTATGACTTCAAACACAACAAGAAGTTGTCAAACAATTTGTTTCCACCTAGGAACTAAACATTGAGTGTGTATTCAAGAATTTGGTCAGATTCCTTCAATTTCCACAGTGATAACACAAGGGAATACAATTCAAGCACTTTTCTAATTTCAAGGGTCACTTAAAATACCACAACCCACATCTTAGAACCATTTCAACTCACACAACCATGTCACCCCCTAGAGGGCACCCATGTTTTTTCCTTTCCCAAGTCTTAACTAAGGTCGAATCCTCCACCTTTGGCCAGTAATCCCTAATGGTTATATGGTGAGTATCTTGGGGGAAGATTCTTCCCTCCCCTTGCACTGTTATAGTAGAAGTGTTCGAAGATTGACTCGGTTGGCTTCTACACTAAGGTTCGTAATAAGGGTTTTTGTTTGATGCGACAAATAGATAAACTCCCTCAGGAGACCTCCCAACCTTTAGAATAAAGGCTTTGGGGATGATTATCTTGCAGACTACCGTCAAATTGTGGACTTTCCCCGAATTTGTTTTTGATTATAGTGGGTTGGAAAACTTTGTTTTAGTTGTTCCGACTTAGGTTGTTCCCATAGTGTGAGTACTTTTTCCCACTACGGCAGGCCTTCTAAAGGTGTTACAAATTATAAAATAGCGAGTTTGGCATCTTGGTCACCCAATTAGGGGGAGAGCATAGGCCTATCACTTCAAGTACAGTAGACAAGGGGTTATTTAATCCTTCTAATTAAACTAGGTTCCTAATTTAATTAAAAGAAGACAATAAAATCTCTAGCCCCTACAAACATCATTAGTAGTTTGATACTTTTGTCTTTGACCAACATATTATGCACCTACAAAATAGAAAATATCAATTAGTTCTCGAGATTTTGAAATTTTGCAAAATAAACTAAATGCGCTAAAATAGACATCATATGTGCTAAAAGATCACTCCTATGCACTAAAAGAACTATTGAATGCGCTATAAAAGCTATGGAATGCGGCTAAAATCAAGACTGAATGCACTAAAAGACCCCCTATATGTGTCGATAGATGTGTTGGATGCATCGTAAGATGAGTTGGATGTGTCGTAATAGGGACTAGATGCGTTGAAATATTTCCTTGATGCACCATACTAGGAATTGGATGTGCCAAAAGGTGTTTTGTGTGCACCAAAAGAAATCACGAATGCGCTACCTAAGATTTCACATCCAGATCTGCAAAACAACTTCCAGAAAATGTTAATAAAAAGGGGCTAGGCCCCACGGTGGGCACCAAAAATGTGTATGTGTGAATTGTGTAAGGTAAGTAAAGGAATAGTAAAACACACAAACCCAATGAAACATATAATATTAGAGAATTCAAACATAGAATTAATCAAATTCAAAACACAATCAATCACTAAAACCATTCCATTGTTTCCTATCTCTAAGAATTCCTTGAATCATAATGGCTCTCATATTTTGCTATGACTTTCAAAAAGACAACCTAGCAAATGGAATGTTGTAAATGCAAGAAACTTAATCCCTACATGATTTTATAAGTTGTATGATAATGCTATGATGTTATGATATTAATGTTGTGATAAAATGAAGATTATGCTATGATAATGATACTAAATGTTATGGTGGAAATGTTGTATAAAAGATAAGATGATAACTAAAATGCAACTATGAAACTAAGCCATGATTCTAAACTAATATGATACTACAATTCTCAAATGCTAAATGCTAAATTACTCTAAATTTTCTATGCTTAAACACTAAATGCTCTCATGGAATTTATACAAAGTAAGTTTGATCAAGATGGGATGCCGAATGTTGGAGAATGATGCTATATTTATAGGAATTCTAAGGCATAAAATGATGTGGCAGCAACCAACAGTCAATATTTCAACTGGAGAGATGAACGGTGGAGAAGGAAGAAGTTGGAGGGAATCATGGAGGATGTTCCCTTTAAAACAGCACCATGCCAAGTGTAAGAGAGAATGAAATGATGGAGAGAGCCAATTGTCCAAAGTTTGTTTTAGAATTGGTTGAGGATAATTCCCATTTAAATATTAGACATATTTAAGTTCATGTGACACTTGATGAGGCAAAAATAAGAAAAGTTGGAGACATGTGCCTAAATTCAAATTGGGAATTCAAATTTAGTGAGAAGATTATTAATCAAATAAAACAAACTATAGGAATTTATTTATTTAATTAAAATTAGAAGAATGTGATTTAAGATGGAAGAATTAGAAAAGTGTGAACTATATAAATAAATTTATAATTTATTTATAAGTAGATGAAATAAGAGATTTATTAATTAAACAACTAGTATTTAATTAATTATCTTGACCGATTTTAGGTGTATACACTTATAAATACAAGGTTATTTCATCATTTCACTACCTAGGATTTTTATGTGACTTCACAAGAGTAAATATTATGATCAAAGGAATTCAAGAGAAAATTCGTCAATGATTTATTGCAGAAATCAAGATCTCAAACATCATGTCAAAGTATTCTTGCATCATGCATGTTTTTTGAGCTAACATTGTGATGTAGGTTTCAAAGATTCAAGCAAGCATTCAAGTCATATTTCAAGCATCAAGATCCACATCCATTAAGGCCATTTCATGCAAGATAAAGATGAATATTGTAGACTTCCAAATGTTTATTCAATTGTTTGGTGAGTTGCAACATTGCATTATTCATTCATCATTCCTTTCATATTTCATTATTTCAATTCAAGGTTTAATTACCCAAATGGGGTTTGACCAAGGCAAACCCCCATTCACCAAAAATGTAAATAATTACTCCCTCTTGTGTTTGTGTTACAGATCTTATGCTAAAGAAAGGATTGAAGATCTCTTGAAGAGCAAGATTGGAAATGTTGTCAAAGTTGTCAAAATTGTCATCAATTCATGAAAACTCACCTACAAATCTGATTTCTTACTTTCCAACTCTGAAACCTGAATCAAACAAAATCTACAAATTGACATCAGAGGCTCCCAAAAGTTGGTTAAGAACCTTGAGTAGAGACCCATTCACCCATGGGAAAATGAGTCCCAGTTTCCCTTCTAAAACTAGCTTTTGGTGATTGGTACACATTGTCTAACCCTTCTCAAATATGTATAAAGTTTGTTGTTTCTTTTAGTATTGACCTTCAAATTGTTGTTTCAAGTTTGAATTAGCATAATTGAGTAAATTTTTTATTTTTATTTTTTCTCCCAAAAGTGCTATTCAGGTTGATACCCCTGTCCTCAATCATAAGGAAGTTAGTAGATTCCCTCATTGAGTTGACTCACTTAAGGGTTGTTAGTCAATTCTTTGTGTGGATCTCATTTCCTAATGAATAAAGAAAAATAGGTCTATATTTAGTGAACCCACACACAAACACCCCTAACAATAAACATTATTTTTCATTGTTTTAGAGTTGAGTACATGCTCATCCTAGAAAGTAAGATTCATTAACCTAATAATAATGACTCATATATAAAGAAGATGAAGATAGTAATCTAGATTATGATTCATAAAAACCAAATAATCAATGAGTGTCTCTATAGGAGGAGAAGGAACATCAAGGAAAATATCAATTTCATCACAACTATCAAGACCTAAAAATAATCAAGTTGGTATTTTATATCATCAGGTAAAAGCACAAAGTTGTGTCACACTTTTATAAAGAAATCAACCAACATTGATCCAAATTTTTAACTTGAATCACTAAAAAGTGTTTTAAATTTTGAAATGATGTAAATTAATAAAATATTTATTTTTTAGTTATAATATGATTGTATTTTAAAAATAAAAATAAAAAATATTTGAATATAGTTTTTTATAAAATTGACACTATAATTTAGTTGTTGATAAAATGTTGAAAAATGAAGTTAAATGGGACATTGTGGCAAGTGCACAAAGATGGGGGTCCAAAAGGGGGTCTTAAGTAGCTACTTTTTAAAAAAATAGGAAAGAATGAACTTGGATGAGAAATTGAAGATAGTTACACTCAAAAAATTTAAGATGCAAGAAAAAAAAGAGTCGTAGTGCTCCAAATTTACTTCCAATTTATTTTTTTAAATGGTAGAGATTAAGGGGTTCAAAAAGGGGGGCCACACAAATTGGTTCTTTTAAAATAATAATAATAATAATATAACTTAGCTTCTGGTGTGGGCCCCCTAAAATGTTAACCTTTTTTTTGTGTTTTAAAAATCATTTCTGTGAGAAATTAGCTAACACCATGTAGCTTATCCTCAATTTTTTTGATAATTTTTTAATGAATATATGATTTTTTACTAATTTTCAAAGTCGACACATCTTGAAAAATAGAAATTTGAGTGTACCCCCAGCTATTTTTTTTGAAAAATAATCAAAAATCATTTTTTTAGTATATGCAAAATGCAGTCTAGTTTCTAAAAATGTAATTTATTTGAAATTTCAATGAATGATTAAAAAAAAGTAAAAAGGAAGGAAAGGTTTCAACAGGGAGAATGGTGATATTGTGTTGCATGCGGGTGAATTCATGTGGCCTGTAAGGTTGTGGTGCATGTTGTTGTTTGGTCTTGCATGTTTGAACAAGTTCATTGTTTGGCCTTCACAGTGTCTATTCAGTGGTGGGGTGGGGTTATTTTTTGCGTTTGACAAGGGGGTGGGAGGAAGATCTTTTCTTTGTCTGCAAACATTTTCTTTTCTTGTTACACCAAAGCTTTATCTAGTGTGGGCTTCCTTGGCCACATGGGATCACGATGTTTGGGCTGGAGTGTGGGGTACATGTGGGGTTTGCTCATGGTTTACTATATAGTATGATCAATGGAGTGGGGTTTGAAGCGATCACGATTTGGTGAGCAAAGGTGTTTGGCTAGGGTTGACAGGTGTGGCTCTCATGACTTTGAACGACGGTTTGGACATGGTACCAGGAGATGAGGCTATGAAAAAGGTGGGGGATGGGGTTCCCACTCTATCTTCTACTAGTGTGGGTTTGTCTAGGATTAGTGCATCTGAAGTGCAAAGGTTAATGGTTACTTGGAAAGGGCTCAAGTGCACCCGGTGGTGGTGATTCAAAGGGAAGTGGTTGCAGAGGATTTAGAGTATTACAACAAGTGTTTTTTAATCTACAAGTTTTTGGGGATGATGGTCTCTCTTCCTTTCCTTGACCCTTGGATTCAGAGAACATGGAACCTAGAGGGGGATTTTGAGGTTTTGTTAGCTGCAAATAATTTCTTCTTGGTAGATTTTTCATGCATTTCAGATCAAAATAAGGCTTTTGAGGGTGGCCTATACTTTAATAATCAAGTTGGACTGTTCATTAAACCATGGCATGTGGGTTAATTTGGTGTAAGAGATGTTGTCCAAGGTCCCAGTTTGGATTTTCCTTCCTTGGTTTCCGCTTGAATGTTAGAGGAGAGATATACTGTAATATATTTCCATGTCGCTAGGAAAACTAGTTGGCCCCTCTCAATAAACTTTGGAGAAGAGAATTTTTTCCTATGCACACATTTGTGTGGAGATTGATTTGAGACAACATTTGCTTGACTCTATTGATCTAACAGTGGGGTCTAGTTCCTAGACTCAACTGTTAGATTACGAAACTCTATCATTGAGATGTTGCTTCTGCCATAAGTATGGTCATCTTCAAAGGAGGTTCCCTCGTGCTCCTCAGGTGGTAACTCAAGCAACGGGATGCCTCCATCAAATTCTAGTTCTGAAAACGGAAAAGGGCCCATGCATGAGTTGACTTTGGATAAAGATGGATTTGTGCTTGTTGGGCCTCAAAATAAAAGTAGAGGTCAAAAGAGCACTTTTCGAGACCATCAAGAGGAGGGGGTGTTTAACAGGTTTGATGCACTAGATGACTTAGTTCATGAGAAGGGGATATCTCCTGACATGCAAGTGGATGCTCCCCCTTTTACTACTCATAATCATGTGCCTGTGACTATTAAATATTTAGTTCTTGGCCCAGTGGAGGCTCTTGGGGATGTGAAGGATCCTTTTGTTCCTTCTCCTGAGGTTGGGTTGGGGACCCCTATGTGCTAGCTAGTACTTCTTTGGTCTTTTTTGTTGTTGGAGCATACCTTGCTAGAGGTTCAAATTCAAGAGATTCTGGAAAGAGTAAATCTTTTTCTTCTTCCCCTATTTTGGGTGTACAACAAAAGCCTCTAAAATAGAGTGCTCTTGATAAGCCTCAAAAGGTGGGTAGGAAGGACTAGGAGAAAGTTAAGTTGGCTGGTGAGACGTTGGTTGAATCTGGGTTAGTGAAGACACTGGATACTCACTTCTATCACCCTTCATGATGATTGTGTTGTCATGGAATGTGAGAGGTATGAACAACATCCCTAGACAAAAGACTATTTAGGACTTAGTTTGTGCTCATTCTACAGATTTGGTTTTCCTACAAGAGACAAAGTTACTTGTGGATAGTATGATGCAGAGGGTGTCTAATATTTGGAATAGAGGTTTATGTTAGTGTGTGGGTGTGTAGGGGAGTTCTGGAGGTCTTGCTTGTTTCTAGGATCCTCGGTGAATCTCTCATGTTTGGTGGTTCTCTAGTAGATTCTCCATTTCTCTTGTTGCGATTAGTTTGGAGATGGGGGACAGAGTTTTTCTTTCCAACATTTATGCTCCCACAAATGTCTCTGTTAATACTCTCTTGTGGTATCATATCAATTTTCTAATATTGTTGGGTCCCTTCCTTCCCTGGATTATGGTAGGTGACTTCAATGCAATTTCCTCTTTTGACGAGAAAAGGAGGGGAGTGCCTCATTTGAACCCCTCCTTTGATCTTCTTAGGGAGAATTTGGCTCGACTTCAGTTTTTGATTATCAAACCTTTGAAGGACATGTTTACTTAGAATAATAGAAGGCTTGGGGATGAAGCCATTGCTAAAAGGTTAGAAAAAATTCTTGTTTCCAATTTTTGGGTTGGTGACAAGTGGTTGTCAAGCTCTGAAATTTTAGATTGGCAGGGATCAGACCATTGGCTAATTAAATTCTCTACTCATCTATTCGGCGGTTCTAGAAAATAGACTTTTAGATTTCAGCTTATGTGGCTCAGGGAGGAGCATCTTCTTGATCTGGTTTCTAGATGGTGAACTGAAGGACAACCTATTTTTGGTATGGCTATGTAATCCTTTCTGAAGAGGCTTCAATATGTGAAGTATAAATTAAAACATTGGAATAAGTATTAGTTTGGAAATGTGTTTCAAAATAAAAGGGTTGCTTAGGAGTGATTGGATGCTATTACTAGGTAGATTTAGGATCAAGGTCTTAATGCATATTTGAGTAGGTTAGAGGATAGTGTGGTTAAAGACCTAGAGGAATGGGAGCTTCGTGAGGAATGTTTTTGGAAGCAAAAGGTTCATGTTGACTGGCTTTAGGAACGGGATAGGAATACTTCCTTTTTTCATAACTCGGTGAAGGCTGGCCAACAGAGTAGCATTATCTCTTTTCTTCGCTCTCTTGAGGGTAGGGATAATTTTAGTGGCAAATCTTCGCTAATTGGAAAATTCTAGGAATTGGTCAACTCAAAATTGGGGAATTTCTCGCACCCACAGGGTATCCAAATCGTCCAAAATTTATGAAACATAGGTCCAATGCATGTCGATTCGCCAATAATTTTTTTTATGAGGCATGTTTAAGCAAAAAATTTGCCATTGTCAAACTACGTGTTTCAAATGGACCAACTAATATTTTTTCCTAAATCTCGGAAGCATTTAATAAAAAACACCTGCATATTCACCAATCCTATTAAAATGCAATTGTATTAGGACCCATTTCGCCAATTAAAATTTACAAATAGTTGATTGTGAAGACTCATTTCGCTAATTAAAATTTATAAATAGTTGCTTATGAGGACCTATTTTTCCAATAACATTAAAAAATAATTAAATTTGAGGACACAATTCGCCTTGAAAATTACAACATATTCGCCAAATTTTTAATATACCGTTTAAAGATCCAACAAAAATTTTCAAATATGGAATCATGGATTGATATAAATACAATCGAAAGTGTCATTTATTCTTACACATTTTGTTCGGTTCTGAGGTTCTACTTCTCAATTCAGAAGTCAGCAAAATCTGAAAACATAGAATTAAAGGTGAGTGATCACTGATCATTTCTTCATAGTGTTATTAGTTATAATAATAAGTTTTCTTTATCTCTTTTCCATTCATGCTTCAGTTTTAAAGATGATATTGAGTAGAGAATGGGATCTATATTATTATTCTCTGTCCTTAAACAACAAGACATTTTTTCTAGATTTGTATTCGAAGTGAGAGATGAATATGTCAATCGAATTAGATATTAATATGTCGAGTGACTCAAGCAACAATGGTAAGGCTCCTACCACTCCTTAGGGTGGTGAAACTACTCCTGCTACTCCTCAGGGTGTTGAAAATACTCCTGCCGCTCCTCAAGATGTTGAAAATACTCCTGTCGCTCCTCAGGGTGGTGAAACTACTCCTACAGCTCCTCAGAGTTAGGATGGTGAAAATACTCCTGCCACCCCTTAGTGTGGTGAAGATCAAGAGACTCAAAGGCCATCAAAATTCCCAAAAATTAGATGTACCATACAATATTACTTTGGAATTACCAAAGCTTCTAATTGATCAGGTCAAGATGGAGCTACATCATGAACTCTTCCACCAAATATAGGTAGCATTCACAATACCACAACACCAACGGAAGGTCAAGTTGAGATTGTCATTGATTTAAATTAAAATGTATCAAATTCAAATGGGGATGGCAATATCACAGAAGATGGTCCAAGGGATACCCTAGTTAGCTAGAATGAGATAATTGAATTGGATGAGGATGATGTTGGTAGCAAGAAAAGGAAAAACAAACCAAAGGGGGAGCATGAGTGGGAAATGACAAGGAATTTTCAACTTGGTTGGTTGTCAAAGTACCCATTCATTGTAGCAATGGGGGAATCAAATGATATTGAAAAAGAAACACATGCCAAATGTCTGATTTTTACTTGGAAATTGGGAAAACCCAAGATGTTGCAGCTAAAGATTAATAATATAGAAAAGCATATTGGTAAATTTTATGACAAACAAATCATAGTGGAAAGGAACAATCAGTCTTACAATGGAAATCAAAGGAAAAATGTCTTCATGTTAGGTATGCCATGGATTATGAAGAGCATCAACAAAGCATGTCGAAGCTTGTTGATGTAAAGGTACACTTGAGGCTTAATTTGGAAAAGCAATGGAAGGAGAAAATATGTCAAAAACTATTTAGATGAGTGTTGTTTTTCATATTTTGTCTAGAGGGCGTCCTATGATAGACTACCCAGAATATTTTGGTTTATTATATTTTTTGTATGTTCCTCATTATCCCTACACACATTGGTCAGTAAACGCTGAATGGGAATGGGAAAATTGTCTTGCTGTAGTGGAAAATGAATATTTAAAGGAGAAAGTAAAAGAGTCAAACTCCATTGCATTATCTTTAGACAAAGTTACTATGGTAGACAATACTTCTTGGGTCTGTATGCATTTGTATACTGTACAACAACATGTTTGCCAAGCTCATCTTCTCTGTGTTAATAAAATGAAGGACAATTCAACATTACATGATATATTTGAACTATTCAAGAAATATTTGAATGAAATTGTATATATGGATGAGTTGACAATTGCAAAAAATTTGGTGTGTGTAGGAGCTAATGGAGCTGCAATGATGCAAGTTCAAAGGACCAGTGTTTGCACAAAGTTACAAACTACTTGTGCACCATACATGCTTGGAATTCACTGCATGGCCCAGAGAATAAATTTGGCATTCAAAATTGTAATCAAGTTTCCTATAGTATCAAAAGTTGAAAATCTAGTCCACGAGATCTACGCATACTTCTGCCGAAGTCCCAAATGTTTCATAGAATTTTAGAATTTTGTTGAGGGAATAACACCAGGAAGCAAGCTTCTCAAGGATGTCAATGCCAAATGGATCTCCCTGCATGGACCAGTGCAACGCTTTTAGAATATCAATCCTTAATTATAGTGATGTATGAAAACCGTAGCACGGTAGACAAAGCTCTTGACCTCTTACATAGGTTAAGTGATATAGAGACACTCTTGACTTTAGCTAGTTTTCTCCCCATGCTAGATGAAATGAATAGTCCTGTGAAGAAATCCCAAGGCAAAGCTATGTATATTAATGAATATGCCAATCTACGTAAACATACATGCTTAGCCCTCAATCATCTATATCTAGATTTAACACAAGATGGCATAGATTATAACTTGTCACAGAAAATTATTGATTTGAATGATCCTGATAATTATTTACAGTTTAATGGAAGTGGGCACTTATGCATCTATGTACGTGGCTATGAGATACAAATGTACCGATGTAAGACTACTAGGCGCTCTAGTAGAGAAGTACCAGTTAACAAGGAAGATTTTAAAGACATTGTTAAATCTGTTGGTGATAATTTGAAGGAAATTGCAAAATCTCTTTCCTCAGAGATTCATGAAAGATTCCCTTGAGATGAAATACTTGAAGCCATGAGTATTGTGTATCCTCAATTTTGGGAAAACTGAGATAACCCAATATTTTTTCACGCTCAAGTAAAAATCTTGATCGAACGATTTTCGAAAACTGTAACAATCAATGAGTAGAAAATAGAAGGAATTTTAAATGAAGATAAGCTAAGAAAGCAATGTAAGGATTTTT